>JAHZMT010000855.1:0-32245 GCA_027743785.1 Sinhomidia bicolor | reverse complement strand
TTTCTGCTGATGTCAAATAAGTACATACATGAGTAAAAAAAGCTGCTGCTGTTTGTTGCTCCTTACAAATAAATATTGTACACACATATACACATCATGTAAAACTAAAAACCATCTATGGCTTTTTGTCGGTGGTCGCCTTTTTCTTTCTCTCTCTCTCTCCCCGGTCTGGAGTCTAAATAAGACAAGCAGCAAGCATACTGAGCATGTTTGCATGCACAATGCACCCGTATCAAGTAAACATGATCACATCTCCGAAACGAATGAGTGAAAAGGAGAACGAAACCGATTGTTATATATCGTTCGTTCGTTCAGCTTTGCTTTAGGCAAAAGGGTGCTTACTTGCTTGCGTGTGTATGTGTGTGCTTTACCGTGCTTTATCATTTCTCCATGTATGCATAAACCTCTCTCTTTGTATGCTATATTCCACATCATAGCGTCTGAACGTCTATTATACAAACTTGGTGATGATATTGATATTATTGCACTGCATTTTTCAGATAGAGCAAAGAAGAAGAACAAGAGATCGGCTCTCTGGTTTTGCTGCTGCTGCTACCACCAAAAAAATATTCTTGTGTTAGAAAGCACCACCACCACCATGTCCATACTTTTTTTGTTGTAGCTCATCATCACACTGGTACATGGTTAGAGGAGATACGGTTTACAACACGCAAAAGAAGCAAGCATGCACAGACAGACAATATAATAATAATATATAATATTAGATAGCTGCTGATAGAGAGACTCTTCTTCTTCTTCTCCTTTCGGGGAATTTTCAAAGAGAGGAACAAAAAGTTGTTCCCTTCCCTTTTTTCATCATCATTCCTGTTACACGAACGGAATGTAAGAGAAGAAGAGGATCTCTCTCACTCTGTCTGTATGTGTGTGTCTGTACAACACTCTCATCATCATTGCAGCAGCAGCAGCAAGCATTGCCTTGCTTCTAGTTCTACTACATCATCATTGAAAACATTTTGTACCCAAGTAGTGAAACTACACGGCTACTACATACTTACTGTTGAACAATGTTGGTCTTCTACTTTTAGTGGAGAGCCAGAGACCGGGTTGATGTTGATCCCTTCTTCTACAACGTATCATCATCAGTACCATTGTCAAAGGCATAACATGCACAACAGCTCGTCTGCTCTTCTCTGCTAGACTTTGCAGCAACACAAGAGCATACCGCTCAATAGCAGCAGCAACGATTTTTGGTATTAGATGCAGAGGTACTACCAACCGGGAACTCAGTATCACTTGAGACATTGAGGGACACAGACCTCGTCTCTTTGCACCTCGATTTTTGTGAACAAAGTTTGCTTTTTGAACACTTGTAAGAAGTTTATATATTTTTCTTCTTTTGAAAAAAGGATTTTCTGGCAAAGAAGAAATAATAATACTAGCAACAACAAAAAAAAGACTTTTTAGATTTTCACCCACATCAACTTTTTTATTTTGTGTGTAAAGTTTTACAGTGGTTGTGTGAAGAGTTGCAGCAACAACACATTATCATCATCAACACAAGTGTGTACACACGGATAAAAAAGAATTTTTTCTTCAATAATAGCAGAGTGGAAAACACCATTCTTCATATTCATAGACCGCTGATCTTCTAGGTATTTTTCTACAAATTTCTTATTTTTTTTACTATATATATGTATTTTTCTAGTTATTAGTCGGGTAATAGTAGAAGTAGTAGTTTTTTGGTGAAAAAAAAGTTTCTTGTTTGAAACACGACCAAGAAGGGAATAACATGTCCCAAAAAAGTTTTGTGTGAAATTTCGGATTCATGGTACTAGTAGCATGTATGTAGTAGTCTGGCAGCGACGGCACGGCAGTAGTAGTAAGTAGCAGCAGCAGTCAGCAAGCGACAACAACAGTTGAATATAATGTTTTGAAAAGTGTGTGTATTTGTGAGCACGACCAACACCATCATCAAATCACTTTTTTCACTTCTTGTTCCATATATAATGCTATCAACCAAAAATAATCTTTAAAAAAGTACTACTACTACTGCTACAATAACAGTATATTAGTAGTAGATAGGAATGTACGCTGTATTTTCAAAAGTTGACAAGTATTGCTACGATCTGCTGCGTCACATCACATCAAAAATTTGATGACGATGATGATCATGATGATGACGATCACAGCAGCAGCAGCAGCGGCGACAATTGATTGTCGCTGCGAAGAATAAGAAAAATGTGAGCGCGTGTTTGAAGTAGTAAGTAAATATTATAGTTAGGAGCAGTTTTTTTTGTCTCAGAAGAACGTCAAACTTGGATGTTTTTTTGTAGCATTCTTGTTGTCATTTTGAATTCTTTTGGTGTACAACAATCTTGTAGTTTTCATTCAATCGAAAAAAGTGTAAAGTTTGACAGGAAAAGTAACTCATCATCATCTTTTATATATACTCTCATCTTATCATGAAATCTTTTTCCCATTTTCCTGTTACTTTTTTTGAAAATTTTCAAATAATAATGTTTTCGTATTCACATTCAAGTTCAAAGTTTGCGCAAGCAAAAGTCATTGTGGAAAGTGGTTCCACGTGGGAAAGAGTATACTATGTAGTGAGAAGGAAAGTTAGATAACAAAAAAATATTGGTACATGCTGTTTTTGCTAACGTTGCATACTATTATTAGTTGAGCGATTTTGTGAAAAAGACCCATTTTGAAATGATTGTATCTCTTGGAGTTTTGTGGATGCAAAACTTCTCTTAGAATTAGCCTGTCTGTCGCATTCAGCAAAGATAAGTGTCAAGTAGTAAAAAGGTATTTACTGCGACGAGCAATTTTTTTATACTGTGAGTGTTTTCGCAATTCAGTAAAGTCTCTTGCATCTTCTCTCAGTTAGTTCAACATTATATTCCATTTTATTATTAAAGCAGCAATGCTTTTTTTGGAAGAAATCTCTGAGAAAGTTGAAACTTTGCATGATCCGCCGCACAGTAGTAGTAGTACATTATTATGCAAAGTAGTAGTATGCGTGCGTGGGTTTTTATCTCCAAGTCACTTCCAATTACTTAACTGATTCAAAAAGAAGAGACAGTAAAAACAGGCTTGTTTGTTGTTGTTATTTTTATTATTATTATTGTTGGTTGGTCTTGTTTGGAGTTGAGTGAGTTTAAACGAAAAAAAACAGGTGGAATTGATTTGGAGGATTTGAGTTTAGAAAGGTTGTTCTGTCAAACTCACTTTTACTTTAGGAGCTCAACAGTGACAGATTATCAAAGTTGACACTAGCTGTGTAGGTGGAGTAGGTTATCATCAAAAAGCAGCGTGAGGGATTATATTTTTATATGTACAAGTGTTGTGGGTGGGTGCTTTGAGACATTTTCACTCTCTTATTCTTACTTACAACAACAACAACAGCAGCGTAATGATTTCAGACCGCTTTTTCGCCTTCTTCTGGTAGTAGACATGATCACTTTCATTATATAATCGATTGAGTTAAGAAAAAATGCACGTGCCTTTATTTTATTTTATTTCAATTTTTCAAAATGCAGTGGTGTCCATTTTGCTGCAGCAACTTTTCATCTTGCTCATTTTTCATCCAATTGCTATTCATTTTCTCTAGAATAATTTGAAATGCATCCGAGTGTCTTTTACTACTCACTGGACAAGACATTCTTTCTCTTTATTGTACAAAGATAGTTTACTCCAGCAATAATAATAATAAAAATGCATCATTGAAGATAAAGTAGCATAATCCTTGTACTGGACAACCTCCCATTTTCCTCTTTTCTGACTTGACTAACTCACTCATTTCTTGTGACTGTTGTGAGTGACTGACAGACGGATGATTGAAAGATTCCTACAATGATAATAATGAACAAGAAACAGTCGAATGAAGAAGAAGGCTTATAATAACATATTATTATTATTACTACCATCATATATAAATGCATATAAACGAATTTGTATACATTTTACTCACATTCAATTCAATTCTCCTTTCGTCGTCGCTCCACAAAAGAAAAGAAAAATGTTTTTAACTAGCTCGCTCACTTGTGTTTCTTCGAGCGAGCTGCTGCTGCTGCAATGCATTTCATTGCATTTTGCTGCTGCTGCTGTTAAAAAGAAGAAGAATGAGTGAGAACAGAGATGAAAGCAAGATTAGGGATTTTGATGGATTGGTCTTGTAGAAAAAAAGTCTTGACTGCCGTCGTCGTCGTTGTTGTTGCTGTTGCTGCCCTGCTACTATTACTTCACCGAAATCGAAAATATAATGTACATTTATATACCAATGAAAAAAATATATAAATGTTTTCTTTTTTATTCTTCTTCTTCACTCGTTTGGTTGATATTATATGGTGCGTGTGTGTCTGTTTGTGTGTATTACAATGTATAATGTGTTTTAGTTTTTTTTATTCTATTCTGTCAAGTTTTTTATTTTCCAATTTTCGCTCCATTATTCCAGTGTTATTGAGCTAGTTATAAAAATGATTTCTTTTTAGACAGAGAATTCAATACAGACAGTCTAACAAAATGCCAAGAGAGAAAAGGGGGAATGCGTCTTGGAAATATTTTTCCTAATGCAATGTTATTTTCTGTATGTGTGTGTGTATACTATTTTTTATTAATATAATATTTTTATATGGCGTATTCTCTCTCTCAATCCATTTCATTTTCAGCTCAGTTTTCAGACTTTTATTTATTTATAAAGAAAAAAAGTGATTTGATACGATTAAGTTCATTGCATTGAACCTCCACACACACATACAAGTTCCTCCTTTTCTTTGTATTTTTTACGTATATTTTTGCTGAAATTCAATGTCTACCACGTACTAGCATACCTGATGGTTATTCACACGTCACTCTCTGTTTTTGTTAAAGATAGACAGACAGCCTAAAAGTAAAAAAATACTACGCACAATGTGGTAAAAACAGCAGGATTTCTTCAACTAGAATGTCTTTTGTAATCGATGCCACGATGATGATGAGAAGGAGGATAGCGATGCCGCTTTTTATTACAGTTGATGGAAGATATTAGTTTACAGTAATAGTCACAGCAGCACCATTTTAAATCCAACAACTCTCTGCATGCATTCAATAATTTCCTTTATACTGCCTTTTCTCACTGAAAGAGAGTAACTTTATAGCTTACAGCAATCTCTGGCGAAAAAACGAGTAGAAAAGGCATAGGTACATAAATACTTATTCCAAATACAGGTAACATGATACTATTCCGCGAGCATATAATAATAATAATAATAGCATGCTATTTTTCGTGTTGTTGTAGGAGGAGAATCTAAAAAAACATAGGTAGGGAGTAGTAGATGATGATGATGATGCTTTTAGATATTTTTTTTGTATTTATGTTTATAGAAGGAGTATAAAATAAAAATTGATCATATATGATGATTGCCATCCTCATAAAAATCATGATCATGACATATTATGGTGATGACTAGAATAAATGGTTGATGTGATGTGTGTACCTAGTATAAAAACATGACACTGACCGCTATAGGATATATTTTCTCTCTGGGTATTATTAAAAGTTTATACCTACATATTATTCTCGGGCTAGTCGGTTTTATGTAGTAAATTTTTTTGGTGTAATCCGTCAATGTTAATCCCTACAGCAGTTTGGGTGAAAAATGAATGAAACATGGAAAATTAGCTTGGTGTACGCTTACTTTTGCCGAAAATGTGTGTTTTTTGAGCAAACTCATTAGTGGAAATGAAAAAAGGCCACAGGCAGAGAAGAACTCTATACATATTTCAGGGAGATATTTTGATGTGCAAGAAAGACAAAAAGACAAAACTTTTTTTCTATAGTTTTTGTCTTGTCAGGGAAAAAGGGTTTTAATTCGGAATGAAAAGAAGGGGAAAAAGTTGACACTTTTCATTAATCCTTCTATTTTGACTTTTTCCTAGAAATTAAATAAATTACAATGAGCAGACACACACACAAAAACAACAACAGAGTCCGTTTCATGTTGGTTTGGGTTGATGAAAACTTTTTAATTTGAGAGTAAAAGTGAAAATTTGATGAAAATGGTATGTGAAATTTGAGACAACGCACACAAACAGCTTTTTGAACAAGTGTCAAGTTTACTACTAGTGTATTTTTTGTATTTAATGTAAAATGTGTTCAATTTTGTTTGTAATTAACTTTTTTAATACTTTTTTTCTTTATTTCCAGGTCAGGCAAAAAAGGAAAAGAAAATGTTTGACTGGAGCAATATATTAGTTGAGCTGGACAGATACAATTTGTTTTAATGGAGAGGAGAGTAAACGAGAAAAAAGAAACAAGTTTGAGTTGAAGTGAAGTGAAAAAGTGCATTTTATCAACATGAACAGTTTGTATATGAATGATGAGCATAGATAAGGGGAGAGGAATTGAGAGGATGGACTTGAAGAAAATATATGCGTCATCAATAAATATCGGAAGCAAATACCAAAAAAAAGTATTTTTTGCCTCTCTCTTTTTCTGAGAGCATTATCGTTAGTATCAAAAAAGTGAATATTTGTGAGTAAGCTACTACTACAACTGTCAGTGAAAGAAACACGAAGAATATCATTATTATTTTATATTACTTTTCCGTCGAGTTATTTTTCATGTTGCTCCGCAAGCAAGTTTGGTGAAAGGGGAAAATATATTTACGAGACTTTATCTTGATGTATATGTTTATACGAATGAATTTATTTGGTGTGTGAGGAAGCAAACGTAAAAAAAAGTTGGTGAGAATGGCGTGTCATCGTCACCTTCTTGGTCGGCTTCTTGGACTTGGCCAAGAAAGCAGGGAAAGCATTAGCTCACCAACAACAGCGTCAGCCACATCATCAGAGACAAGAAGAGAAGAAGAATGTCAGGGGAAAAATCCAAGACGGTTATTATTGTCAGTGGATCAGTTGATTTATGGGCTGGGCAGCAGCAGCAGTAGAAGCAGTATGGCTGTACTTTTGCTAGCATGCCTACTCCTTCTCTCCTCACCAATAATTCCCCGAGTGGATGGGAAATATCTTGAAGACTGTGAGAAAGTGTCGCTGTTACCCGGATCGTCCTCCGACATTTCTCTGTCCTGTAAACTGAGAACAATTAATTCGGAGTTTGACAAAACTAATTTTTCGCTTTTAACTGGCGACTCGATAACCTCGCTAACGTTGGAATGCTCGAATGTCCTCTTTTATCAGAGTAGTTTACAGGCAGGGAGCCTGGCGCATCTTTCCCGCCTTCAAGCTCTCCACATTGAGCACTGCAAGTTGAGTCGCTTGTCTCCAGGAGTATTTGCTGGTTTAAATCTGCTAAAGAATCTAACCATCCGGACACACAACACAGCTTGGCCGGCATTAAGTCTTGACCTTGCGTCGGGAGTTTTCAGTCAATTAAGCTTTTTGGAAAAAATTGACATTTCTGCAAACAATATATGGACATTTCCCGAGAGACTATTTTGCCAAGCAAAATCACTGGAGCATTTGAACGTCTCACTCAACAGATTGCAAGATATTGGTGACCTCGGTTTTCGCGAGAGAGAAGATAAGAGCGGCAACAACAGCAACAACAACAACTCCCTTTTGGTTGCACCCAACTCTCGTCTACCATCACCAGGTTTTATGATCAGTGGAGGTGGATGTCGCCTTGGTCTTCAAGTGTTGGACATTTCATACAATCGGTAAGCATCCTCAGTTACTTATATATCTTTTTATGCTTTTTTTCCAGAGACATGCAAATATTTGATGAATGCATCTGCGTAAATCACCTCCATCTTTTTTTACTGGTAAACTAACAAAACCCTAAAAAAATAATACTTTCCAGGCTCATTCTCCTTCCTGCTCGAGGTCTCGCCAGCTTGTCGCAGCTGAAGGAGCTGTACCTACAAGGAAACGAAATCTCAATGGTTGCCGATCGTGCTCTCGCAGGACTAAAAGGGCTTAGAGTGTTCAACGTATCAGAGAACAGAATATCTGCTTTGCCCGAAGCATTATTTCAAGACAGCAAGGAGATAACTGAAATTTATTTGCAAAACAATTCCATCGTCGCACTCCCTCAACGACTGTTTTCCGGATTGGAACAACTAGTTGTTCTTGATCTGTCACATAACTCTCTCACATCCCACTGGCTTGTTGCAGCAGGTAGAGGAAAGTCAACCCAAACTTCCTCCGGTAATGACAACAAGAAGGAAGCTGAAAATAAAGCAAATGGTAATGCCACCTCATCTTCAAGAGGAGCCGAAGTGGGAGATGCTGCTGAGCTGGTAATGGTTACTAACAACGCAATCTCCACCACCGTGTCTGGCGCTGAACTTCATCCTGGAGTTTTTGAAGGCTTGATTCGTCTAGTTCTACTTGACTTGGGGCATAATCAGTTGACTCGCTTAACCCCAGAACCATTCCAGGACTTGTACAGCTTGCAAATACTCAACGTTCAGTATAATCAAATAGAAACGATTGAGCCAAACACGTTCTCCTCCATGAATAACCTTCACACTTTAATGTAAGTACTTTTTTACGTTTACTTTCTTTTTGCTTCCATTATGACTTTTAGATAGTCGGTATAGCATTTTACGAATAAAAGTGTATCACCACCACCACCACAAGTGATGTAGCAGTAGTAGCACGTGACCATTAAAAAATTTCTTGACTAACAAGATGCCTTCTATTTTGTTGTTTGCTTTACAGTTTATCGCATAATAAGCTGACAGCTATTGATGCAACAGCATTAAATGGACTATTTGTCCTCAGTTTACTTTCCCTGGATAACAATGAGATTGCTGATATTCATCCCCATGCCCTTCAAAATTTGACGTCTCTCAAAGACTTAAATTTGAACTCAAACGCCTTTGACCGTGCACCTCATGCACTTCAAAATTTGACCCTACTAAAAACAATCGACCTGGGAGAAAATATGCTTGATCAAGTGCCAAAGTTGACTGGACTGCCAAATTTATACGGACTCCGTCTGACTGGAAACCGTATCGTAAACATTAGCAAGGATGTACTCAGGGAATTGCCCTCTCTTCGGGTACTCAACTTGGCACGAAACAGGATTCAAACAGTAGAAAATGGTGCGTTTGATGCAAACACCAACTTGCAAGCTGTGCGTCTCGATGCAAATTATCTCCAGGATATCAGTAACCTGTTTGCAGATCTCCCCAGCTTGATTTGGTTGAACGTTTCTGACAATCACTTGATGTGGTTTGATTATGCCATCATTCCCAGACAACTACAATGGCTAGATCTGCACAAAAATGAGATTGCAGAGTTGGGCAATCACTTTCAAAGCAATAACACCGAGGTCACTCCTTGGTTCCTAAACTCATCCCAATGGACTCCACTGAGGTTTACCTTGACGGCAACCATTTCCAAGAGCTCTCCAGTCATGGGTTTATTGGCAAGAAAAATCTCCGTGTTCTTTACCTCAACAACACAGGTATTAAGCGCATTCAAAACAACTCCTTCTCTGGTTTGAAACTCTTGTCCGTACTGCACTTGGAAGACAACTTGATTACCGAGCTGGTTGGTTACGAGTTTGAGGCGCTGGAGTCATTGAGAGAGTTGTACATACAAAGCAATCAAATTACTTTCATCGCCAATAACACATTTGTGAATCTGCGTATGCTGGAAGTTTTAAAACTAGACGGAAATATGCTGACAACTTTCTCCATGTGGACTCTCAGTCAAAACCCTTACCTTGTTGAAATTGCACTGAGCAATAACCCGTTTTCCTGCGATTGTGACTACGTTTCTAACGCTGCTCCATGGTTAAGCTCTAACGTGCATAAATTAATGGATGCGTCAGGCGTTAACTGCCGTTCAGCAAATGGAAGGTCTCTCAGTCTAGTCTACATGAATGGAACAAAGTGCTCCGAAATCACTGCATTATCAGGCGTATCCGAAGCTCCAGAGACAAAACTTCCCCCGTATCTTCCTCTGCTTGCCGCCATCATGGCCATCTTCCTTCTCATTGGTACAGTATTCTTGGCCGTGTGCAGGAAAAGAAACTCTCTCAGAGTGTGGGCCGTATCCTCAAAATGCCCACTAATGCAATGCTATCAAACCGCAGCGCTAGACGTTGATGAGCGCTTGTACGACGCATACATAGTCTACTCCATAAAGGACCAATCTTGGGTTAATGAAGTTTTCGCCCCAGAGCTTCAACAGCAGTTTGACAACCCATACAGGCTATGTCTACACTACAAAGACTTTCCCGTCACTGCAGCGTACATTGCTGATACAATTGTCGAATCGGTTGAGGCCAGCAAAAGAACAGTGCTCGTTATTTCGAAAAACTTTTTGCAAACAGAGTGGTCGCGCTTTGAAATAAAGTCAGCGCTCCACGCTGCGCTAAGAGGCAAGGGGAACAAACGACTGATTGCTATTACGCTGGGAGACATTCCTTCAAGAGACCTTGATGCTGACTTGAGAACATGTCTACGTCAAGCTGTAATTTTGAACGCCAATGATAAACTATTTATGGAGAAGATTCGATTTGAACTCCCAAAACCTAGACCGTCCTACACGGCAAGAACACTCATGACAATGGGGAGACCTGATAGTGGGGGTAGTGGTAGTGTTGGAAGTGCTGCTAGTGTACATAACTATACGGTGTCCAGCCTCGGAGGGGCTTCAACGCTACCCCTGAACATAAGTGATAATAGTGCAAATAGTAATCATATTCATCATTATCATCATCCCCCGCCTCTTCCCCCATCAACTCATCACACAATGAACCATCATCACCATCCCTCAGCGCATCAGTTTTACAATTCCAGTACACTCGGTACAAATGGATTTCTCCCAAACGGGAACACCCCAACTAGTCACCTTAATGGAAACGCGACCGGCAATGGCGCCATCCCCTCCAACCATTGCAACAATAATCTAAACTCTAATAATAGTGATAGTAATACAAACAATGGACATGTCTCTGTGCCATTGTATGTGCCACCATTTCCACCTCCAAATAGGCCACCTCCACCCTTTCCTGCTCCAAGGAGGCCACCACCCCCAGCCCCACTGTGGGCATGACAATTAGTAGAAGACTACTATTATTACCAGGTGGGCAATGAAAATAATGACAAAATATAAAAATTAATAATAATACAAACTAGGATAAATAATAATAAATTATTATTATTATGTACATACGAAATACTCACCCGTGTCAATAATTTTAATACAAAGATACCAGTCGACGAAACGTTATCATTATTATTACTAAAAATATTATTATTTGCTTCGTTCAAAATAAATTACGTTTTTTCCGTTTTGTTCGGACCTACTGAAAATATACTTACTTGATTTTGTTTGTTTCATTTTATTTCATTTTTTAAAAAAACTCGTGCACATTTTATACCTCACCACCACCACCACCACAACAACAACACAGTAGTTTATTTATCTAACATGCAATATTTGTTTTTTATGCATAAAAAATTAGCCAACACAACCTCAGCTCCTCCGCTGTTAAATGGAAAAGTTTTCCCCATAAAATTATGCCAACAACGAAAACTTGTCTGTAGTACACCTTGTCTGCCTTTAAGGCCTCCCTCCTCCACCAACCAACACCACTTTCGTAACATCTGCATTTTCTAATCAGCCCTTCTGTTCTAATGCATAAAAGCATAATGCACATAAAATAATGTACCTTCACCACTACACAACATTCTTTTATTATGCAGTAGTATAAACCATTCACGATAATTAAATTGGACAACTTATGCAAATTCTTTTAATTAATTCACTTCACTTCCCCTTTTCTCCATTCACCCAAATGTGTACATTTTGCAAAGAGGATGCTTTCACTTTTGGGAAATTTTTAGTCCTTAAGCCAGCATAACACAACATAACCATCATCATCATCCTTCTCCTACTCCTCACCGGAACAATTCCATTTCATCTCTCAGCTTAGCTAGCTGTTGCATAATGCTACTAAAATCTACCCATTTTCCTTCACACTTACAAACAAGCTATATATGTACCTATATGAGAATTAGAGACCTTGAGGCAATGAAAACCCACGTACAAATAATATGTGCACCCTCCTTCTTCTTCAACCTATTAGTAGTCTATTGCATAAAGAGCAAGCAGGTTTCTTCATGTCTGCCTACTGACAGGCTTTATTATTACAACCTGGAGGGCCATTTCCCAAGACCACGACGGATGCTAATTTACCTTTAGGTTGCTCACGTTGTTCCTCCTAATACTTTTATACTTTTCTGTCTCTCCCTCCTCTCTGGATATACACAGCAACAGCAGCAATAAGTAATATAATATCATTTATGATGAACTCAATGTCATAATAGAAGCATTCCACACATCCACAGAGGAAAATTTATACACACATTAAAAACACCATTTGCATGGCTGTTAAAAAAGATATGGACATTTACCTAGTGGAAAAGGTGCGTAATGGGCAATATAAACTAAAGTAAGCAAGTAAATCTGCTTTTCTCCCTTGTCTCTCCTCGTGTGAGTGAGCGAACGAGTGAGTGAATGAATGTGAAAACTGAAACTGAAAGAGTCATCAAATTAAAAGCTGGGCTTTTCACATCTTCCTGCTAAATTTATACACAATTTCATCAAAAGAGTAATTCACTTTGCCACCGTGATGGAATCACTGGAATCCTTTCTATGGCGTTAACTACTCCTTTGTTGATGATGATGATGATGATGAAAATGGGATATTGTTTCTTTGACTGGAGTTGACTACAACAACTACTACTCATACCATAAATATGACGGTTATAAAATTTTCCGTGTGTCTCAATTATCGCTGTTAAATAAATGGAAAGACAGTGAGAAGGCTTTTAATGCTCTACACCAAAATGATGGACCACATACACCACTACTGCCGCCGCCGCCGCCATGCCACCCACCACCATCACCATACCACCACTTGCCTGCCTCTTTTCTTTCATTTTGGTGATCTGATCCGTTTAAGCATGCTTTATGCGTTTCCTGTTGTAGTCACTTGACTCACTTTCTAGGATTTTTGGCGTGGATTCTTGTGGTGGAAACACAAGCACGCTTCGTCTTAAACTAAACCATTGCTCACTCTCTCTATGTGTGAGCTTCCTTCCTCCTTGAGCCATATATCCATGCACCACCACATTCGTCCTTTCTCATCATCAGCAAACCAAACCAGTAAATTCAGCTTCCCTCTTCTTGCGGCTGCAGACAATCCAATTTAATCGTTATCCAGCCGTAAACCAAGCTGTATCATTATTTTATAGCTATGTGAAAGTAGATATCTACAATGTAAAAAGCAATGCTGTTTAGTCGTCGTGTGTGTGTGTCTGCTGCTGCTTTGATATGTACACGGAAGATGTATCTATGCACTGCTTCCTGAGACGTAGGAGACAAGAAAAGACGACCGCACGACAATCCTTTATCTTTTACTATTCTTAAAGACGTACATTTCATTCTGGTGCACGTCACTTTTTATTACACTTGAGTAGTAGCAGTAGTAGTACGTAGTACGTACTGTACAACATGTAGAGTTTAGTACTGCCGAGTTTATAGCAGCGAGTCTCTTAAAAGAAATTCATTTCAGTCACGATCAAGCAAAGAATACGAACAAGGTAGCAAAGCAAGTTTAGAGAAAACGAGGAATGATGAAGATTATGATTAAAAGAGGAACGATGAATCCACTTAATTTCAACAGAAATAATAAAAAAGAATATGGCTATATGAAATCACACTGCTATAAATTTTTTGTATCAAGCACCACCAAAGTTGCCACCAGCCAAGAGTTCACAATGTATACGCTCTATAATTAATAATTTAACAACGTTGTAGGTGCCTTTTCTATTCAAAATGTTTAAAATACTGTTTTGAGGTTTGTTTCGTAATGCAGTTGTGACTAGTACGCTGGCTTAATGCAGTTTTTTGAATATATGGCCCGACAAAAACTAGCCTCCCAAATCCGGCTGCTTTGTATGCATAACGCTTTTCCACTCTGTTATTATTACAAAGAACAGCAACATATTTACTAATAAAGTTTGGCATCAATGGACAGTGTGAGGGACACCGTAATCATCATAGTCCGGTTGGGCACCATCATAGCCTAGTTCAACTATCAAGTAGCAAGGTAGTAAGGTTAAAATGGTTGGGTAGGAAGACTGTACTAGGTCCTCTTAATTTGGCATCTTCCTGTATGTATGCTGTTTTGATGACAATTTCATCTCTTTTCACCAAAAGTCTCATTCAAACTCTATAAATAGCTATACACACATTTTTATACATACAATAAGAATGTATCTATGTCTAAAAAAGCACCGCACACTCCAAGGCTTGCTTTTTTCATCTCTCTCTCTTCCTAAGTCAACTTCAGAGTCTTCTTTCCTCTCTCTCTCTCTCTCGCTCACTTTTTGTATTATTCATAAAAGACTTGGCCGCAAAAAGCCCGTAAAAAGAGTCATAAAAACAAAAACGGGCTAATTGTTCAACTTTTAGTGGCTCATAAAATGATTTTATATATATCGCATTAAGTTGTGTCGCTACAAACAAACTTGTATAGTATATGTACATTTATAGATACATACTACATAAATACATACTGCATTTAACAGCAGCACAAAGCGCACACAGGATTGCACTATGAAGTCGCAGCAGCAGTAGCATCAGTGCTTTTTGTTTTGTCCCCAAGGGTTTGGTTACTTGCAAAAAAGTATACATCGTCATCATCATGTGATGTGGGGATTCTGTTACATAATATGACTAGCAACTGAAGTTAGTTGTGTAGTATATATATTTTTTGGCTTTACTACCAAGTTTTTTTCCCTTCTTTTTTAGTAACCAGGAAAAAGAGACTTTTTTCGTACTCATCTCTTTTTTCAGTCACATTTTTGCAAATAGTCAAGAAAACTATGCGTATCTACTCATGCATGTATGTATGCAGTAGAATGTTGTTACTTGGTTTTCTCCTTGTAAAATGTAAAGATGATGATGACGATGATTCGGGAGAAGAGAGAAAGTATGAAATGAATGGTGGATGATGAATGGAAGATAAAAGCGATGTGGTAACAAGAGAGCTCTACTTTTTTGCAAGTCTATATATAAGCCAAACTTTTTCTCTAGTGGGCGTACATACACACACAAGACATTATTTTAACAGCACAAGATAAAAAATGCCTTGTATTATATTCTAGTTGCTTCTGTTTTTATGAATATAATAATATTCGAATATGCACATACATACTTGTAAGTACATCACTATACTAGAAAAAAAGAAGCCAAATCGCGTTCAGTATTAAAACCGACATACAACTTTCCAATGGTTTGACATTTTACACATATTTTTGGCTTTTCACTACAACTACAACCGCTACTCGTTTGAAATAATAGACACCAAAGAGAAGAGAGAAGCATGGAGATGGAAGCAAAAAGACTTCTCTTTTTTTGGACATTTTTGTGGTAATATCCAAAAACTCTTTTCCTCTCTCTGTAAAGCTGATCTGGTGAATGCTCTCTCAGCCAGAGTCAGTGCTGTGCTCGTTCTTTTTTTTTGCTTGATACTCTCATTCTTCTCATTTCAACCAATTTTCACTAGACTCACTCACAATTTTAATGCTGAGCACAGCATCAACGGCGGCGGCGGCAGCAGCACACAGAGAGAACAGTTGAATATATACATATAGCCAAGATGAGAAAATAAAATACCGAAAAAAATGTCAGAATACCTAATATAATTCCAGACACAACAAAGCAGTGGTAGTAGTAGTAGCAGTAACAGCAACAGACGTTTTTCTTCTTTTATCCGTCCCGTTGTCATTCTCATCTCTTTTATTTCCCATTACTTTGTATTTCGTTTTATTTTGACTTTTGTCAAGTTTCATATCACATTTTACATATTTGTGTATGTATATGCATATATATCTGCTCACTCTCTTACGTATGCCAAGACTAATTGAACAATACATGTGTATATACCTACGTATACAGAACTTTACACAAGTACTTGTAGGTCAAAATACTGGAATTCTAACAGCAGCAGCAGAAAAGAAGCTTATATTACAAATACCTACTTACTGTTATTTGTGAAACAATAATAATAACACGACAAGCAGGGCTATCTATAGTCTATTGAAGTGCTCTCTGTGTTTGTTATTGTTGTTTCAAGCAGAAGCAATGATGACGAAAAGAGGTGGATTAAAAAACTTTTTTTATTTGTAATTCTGATGCTGCTTGTTGTACAGAGAGAGAAAAATTGTTTCCTCTACAAGTGCACACAAATAACAACAACAACAACACAACACACATACAAACTTTTTTTACCCCCTTTTTTCTACTCACTTCTTTTCTACCTCTAGATGCATACATATGAGTACATGCAAACACTTAAAGTTGTATTGTTATTGTAAACTATTACACTTACTCTTGTTACTACTATTGTTATTGTTGTACCATATTTTTTGCTTGGTTTGACTTTTTAAAAACTACTTACTTTTTTTCTCAGAGAGTATCGTATTGTGCAAACGGGGAAAAAATAGTATAATAATACAACATACCTATGTACACATCCTCGAGATCCAGCAAAGCAGGTACATGGATTGGGTGGTTTAAAAGAGTAAAAATCTTGTCTGCTTGAACAAATCTTTCCAGAGCTTAAAATCCTTATATATTTTTTTTGTTAGAAAAAACGCATATGTCTATATATCTATGTACCTATGTATACAAGTTACAGGTTTTTCTATCTGTCAAACAGTCACGCAGCTTCTTATCGTTGTCAATGAATAGCAATGTAGCTAACAAGTTTGCATATATACATACATATATCTTTAAGTATGCGTATGTACATGTGAAATGTGGGTAAATATAATATAATCTATTCATCCATAATATCCATCTCCTCTCTGCTGCTGCTGCTGCCTGTGCTGTCGCCGACTCTTTCTTTCTTTTCTTTTCTTTCACTACTGTCTTTATTCTTCTGCTTCACTTGATGGAGTGGAAGGAGAAAGGCTGCAGGAGAAACTTGTCAAATCCAGTGAAGCAAGCCAATTTCCGTTTCCATTCATATATTACCATACTATACTATGAAGAGAGTGAAAGCAGCAGTACTACATGCACGATGTGTGCCAATATATACATACTTGCATTACTTACTCTTGCTCGTTTGTAAATATGACTTTTGATGAGGTGACAATCTCTCGCGACTAGAATAGAATACATATGCCTATATTAGATTCGTTTTTTTCTCTCCTTCTTTTGTTGTAACTTTGTTATTGTCGTCATCATTTCTGTACACAGGGAATCTAGTACTTTTTTTGTTGAACTCTGCAAAAAGTTATGCGTGTGAGTGTGTGCACCAAGTGGTAAGTAGTAGCGGTAATATGCAAAAAAAAATTCATCTATTCATCCATCTGCTTAACTTTACACATTTTTTTCTTCTCTCTTTGCACAATCTTTTCACAATGTAAATGGAACTAAATCTTTTTCTATTTTTTTGCATTTTTCATCATCATAACCCGACTACTTCATTCTACTCAAGAAAAAAAATAGTCAAGAGAGATATGTGTACCTATATACTTTATACTAGAGCATATTTATTTTATTCAGTAAAATCACAAACAGCTTGTTTGAAAGTTAACAAAGCAGCAAAGATCTGTACTATGTGCATACATAGCACATGTGTGTACATATACACTCATGAGATCTGTAGAAGATAATATAAGTTCTTTAGCAAGAACGTATCTGCTGTTTGGTCCTCTTTTTATCTTTAAATCCTTCCTCTGTTTGCAAAATTTCCGACCTCCCAACTGCAACTTATTCTGTGAAGAAGAAGAAAAAGAGGGAATTCAGTGACGCAAAAGAATAGATTTTTTTTTCTTCTTCTTATTTTACACTTGCCTTCCCATTGACTTTTCCTTCCACCTTGTACTCTTAGCTTTTGCTTACGTTTTTACTTAGCCAACTTAATCCATTCCTTTGGAGTCGAAGTAGAAGACAGAAAAAGTGTGTAGTTCAGTAAGTACGAGTAAGAAGAAAAAACAAAGTAAGATTTGTGTACTTTTTATTTTTTTCACTAGTATTTCCTCCTTCAATTTTATTTCTTTTCCTTCTTGTTTGTTTGGTATAAACTTACTTTTTTTCTCCCTTTATTAGCAAGTCATATATATATATGCTTTTATCATGATGTGTACTTGTGTGCTAGTATAATGTTTTCTGTTTGTCCGGTTGTTTTAGTATTATTTGTGGGGATATTGAACAAGCAACTTTTTTACACTGTGTTTATACACACTTGTTTTTCTTCGTAGCCATTTTTATTACCAATGTCCCTGCAATAACAACACCTTGTTTTTCCACCTACTTACTCAACATCTCACATATAGCCTTAAAGTTTTTTTTTTCTTAAGGTCTTCCCTAATAATTGCAAAATGTTGTTACATCTTCCCGTTCCCTTTAACCAATGTGTCGTAAAACACTGTTGTTTTTTTCTTGTTTGTTTTTCTTTAGAGGAGGAAAAAACTAGAAGCCTAAAAATAATGTAACACGACCACTACTTCTACTTTGCAGTAAAAAAACTGTGCCAAATATATATATATATATACATGTTCAAGCCACAAACCAGTATCATGTCTTTTTTTCCTTCTATCTGTTTTCATTCCTTTTGGCAGGAATTCTCAAAGTTGAGAAAAAAAGTTTTGTAAAGGAAAGTGCTTTATTCAGTCGTTTTTTTGCCGTGAACAGCAAAAAGGAGTAAAAATTATGCATGTGTGTATGTGTGTGTGGTGTGGTGGGTGGTGGTGTTGGTAGTGGTTCGTTCGTATCAAGTTAAGAAGCCGAGTTAAAGCACGTGTAAAACGGAAGAAAGTACATGATTGTAATATTAGTACAATGAATTTAGTGGGAAAGGCGTGTGTGTAGATGAAATGTACATACAATTCCAGTTTCTCCCTTCTTTCTCGTCTTTCAGCTCGTTCTTGTTCACCGCTCAGCTGGTACACTTTTCTAGTCAACCAGTGAAAAAAATGCACATATATATGTAGGTATACATAAAAGAGAGAGAGTGAGAGAACAGAAGAAAGTAAATGGAATATTGTTGAAACCCTAATTTTTCGCATTGAATTGCAAATTTTTTTCCTTCTTCCTTTTTTACCCCATTTCGCGCTCTTATCTTTTTATCTTTTGTAAAAGTAACACTGTTCAATACCTAGTTTATTATATGTCTAATAATAATATACATAAGGAGAGTCTTTTGTAAGTGCGTATCCATCCTTGTTCAACCATTCTTTAGGTTTTTTCTTTTCAAAGACGACAGAATGTAGTAGCAACCATGCCTGTCTTTCTCTTGTGATTTAACCCGTTCTTGCGAACCCGGTATGTTTACGTGGCACACTGACTTTCACTTGGTTTTTCATGCTGCTAGCTCGCTGCTGCTGCATTACATTACCTCTATACCACCCAAAAAATATTTTACAACAACAAGAAATATACACCATTCTATTTTTTACCATTAGGTATACTTTTTGGAAAAAAACTTTGAACTGGAAAAAAGAGAGAGAGAGAGAAAGTGTGAGTGTTACTTTGTTGCTGTTGTAGTCGTACATTTTGCCACATACAACACAGAAAACTAGACTTTTTCTCTTCTCGTCGTCTTATTCTCCTTCTTTGTCCATGTCTGTTTTTGCCAGCTGAAAAAGAGAGAAATTTATGCCGCCTGAGGCTTCCTTCTGACGAGGGACAACATCATTCTTCAAAAGAAAAATGACTCTTTTCCTCCTTTTCTTCGTTTAATAATACTACAACAGCAAAGAAATGGAGAAAAAAATAAAGGAAAAGGTCGAGATGAAAAAATATTCTAGTGTTTCCAACAAACATATTATACTATACTGCTGTCCTTCATCTTTTTTTCTGCTGCTTCTTGTGTTTTTTTTTCACTTTTCACTTTCCATTTTTTCACATTCTTCTTGTTCATCGTCCGTCGTCAGCAGGAGAATTGGGAGACCATGTAGTGGTGATAGTTTTTGGTATATGATGCCCAAGGAAAAAAAGTCGAATGGAAAGATTTAGGATTCAGATCAAATTCTCGAGTATATAAATTATATAGGCCAGTAGTGGCATATTATGCAAGGAGAAGAAAAAAATGCTTGAAAGGTGGAGTCGTAGTGTAGTGGTAGTAGTAGTAGTAGCGGCGACTTTGCTCACTATCACTCCATCCACTTGACTACTCTTCAAAAACGGATGTGATGTGAGTGGAGAGATTTGTGAGTTTTAGGCGTACTTGGACAGGAAGCACACGTAAAAAAATTATTATTATTATTATTATTTTGGTAAAGAAGAAAAAATAAGCGAAAATGGCGGTGGTGAAAGCTTTTTCAATGCAATGCTATTTATTTATGCATGTATATATGCAAGTTCATGTAACATGTCAACTACTCACAAACAAAAAAATTATGACAAACTATCTTTACTAAATATGTACATGTTATGTAGGTATATATGTAATATGATACTATTAAAGAGTTGAAACTAAAAACATGAGAAAATGTGAATATCTCTGCATAATAATGTTTACACTTGACATGTTTAGTATAAAAGCAGAAAAAAGTCTAATATTCATCATGCACATTCATGGGCGGCGTATTTTCTTCATTGCAAGTAAAACTGTGTGTGTGTGTGCAGGCAGGCAGGCACAGAGAGTATAAATCCTTCTGGCTGCTAAAGAAAGTGAAATTGAAGAAGGCCACTGAACTTTCTTTTAATCTTGCTAAGAAGAAGAAAAAGAAGAAGGAAGCTTTATGGCAAACAAGTGTATACATACGTAGTAGTAACGTATGTAACTTTGCTGCTGCTGTTGCGGTGCTGCTATTCTACCAAAGTCCTTAAGGACACAAGTAAGTACAGTAGAGAAGGTAACTCATGCCTGTCTGCCTGGTGGTGTAGTCAGTAGTCACTCACAGCCAGACTCTATCCAACAACATCCAACAAACTGGGTAGACAGATGTTGGTATTATTCACATTGAAATATATGCAGATTGCCAAAATCAAATATGAATGATATATAAAAAAAAGGTTATAAGTCTGCATTCTCTCTCTCTCTCTCTGTGTAGAATATTATACATTCTTATAAAAAAAACAACGTCATCATATCATCATCATGATCACTTGAGAAATGAGGCAAGGGAACGGAAGCAAAGTGAAATAAAACGACCCATATTACGTACAGTGGTAATAAAAGGCATGCATGCAGTTTCAAGCATAAAAATTCACAAACAAGTAACTACACTACTACTACAGATAAAACCATACAGCTTCCATCCATCCAAATACATCCCGCGTCTTCTACAATGGCAAAAATGCTATTTTTCTTGTGCTGGATATTAATGTACAACAAAAAAACTATATGTACTTTCATTTTTAAGCGGAAGCAGAGATGGTAATGGTACGTGGTGGTGGTAATATTTACTCGGAAAAGTAATAATAACACTTTCTCCCACTTTTTTAAAAGAGGCTTTTAAAAACTTACACAAAACACACAAACGCAATACATTCAACTACCTATGTATATGCACTACTACTTGAGAACATTTTTTTTAAACGGAATGAATAAGTGTAAGCATGTATACAATTTTTATATTAAAAACAGGCTAAATTGAATAATTTCCCAAATGAAAAAGAAAAATTTCTTATTTCTTCCCATTAATGCATGCTTGTGCACGCTTTTCACATTTGAGCATATTCACGATGATAATATGCATTTCTTTCATTGCATTTTCTTTTTCCAGAAAGTACAATTTACAATTCTGTGTAGCAAGTAAGTGTAGTCGTAGTAGTATAAAAAAGCATAATGTTATCATCATCATGTTATCTGTCTGTGAATAAACCATCCTCTAACAACAACCAAGAAGATGAAGACAATTTAGCAAACTCACGACTACAAAGATGATAATATGAATTTCCATTTCATTCAATCCCCATCACCACTTACTTTTTTTGCAAATGCATTTTACCACAACCTCTATAATATGTAGTATGTATGTACAGTATAGTAGTCATCATAAACATGTAGTTGTAGTACATTGTAGCAGTAGCAGTAATGCTATAATGCATAATATATGTATTTATGTCAGAGCCATTTTATGTAACTTTTTTAAGACTATTATTATTATGATGGTGGTTATTTATGCTACGCCATGAATGAGCCATTTCTTTTCTCCTTTTTTTCTCTCTCTCTCTCTCGCACCCAAGTACCCCACACCATATTACCTATTTACCATATCCTTCAACATCAATTTCAAGTGAAGAACTACTTTTTTTCGCCCACTTTTACTACCGCTGCTGATACTATACCATTATTATTTTCTTTTTCTTTTCTTCATAAAAGTTTGCAGTTAAATTCAAAAAAGTATATATGTTGTACATATATCCATCGTATAATGCAAGATAGGATGTACAAAGCATTTTTTTCTTTTTATTTTTTTTCTGTCTGTTGTAGTAGGTTGTAGTGCTATCTACTAGAGTAACGGAAGGATATAGACGTGCACTTGTGTGAACATGTGACACTTTTCCTGTGACGTCAAAAAATATTTATATTGCAAGAATGTCTTTTTTTTCTTCAGAAGTTACTTTTGAGGTGGATAAAAAATACAGAGCGTTTTGTGTGCCTCAAGATTAGTAGGGTGGGGAGAAAGAGGAGGAATGATGATGCCATCAAATATATTATCTTTTTTTTTCTTCGTGGATAGAAAAAAAGAGCAAACAAAGAAGAATGATAGCCTCTCTATCCATAATACAAAAAGATATGAAAAAATGTCATTGAGATATGGTATATTGACACTTGAAATAAGGAATGCGGATGAGAAAAAAGGGGGAGTAGCAGCGAACGTGAGACGTGACAAATGTCTAATTTTTTCACACTTGAAAGAAAAAAGAGAAAAAAACACAGAAAAAAAATCATATACTGCGTTCAATTGGTTTTGTTACATAATATTAGCCGTGGTGTGTAACTGGCTATTTAGCTGCAGAATCTTTCTCACTTTATTGTAAGATGATATTATATCAAGTTGATATACAACAACTGATAATAACGCAATATATTATACCCACCATGGGAAATAATAACAGGGATGGAGAGAGGTAATATTTAGAAAAAAAGGGGAATATTTTCAAGTGAAAAGTAGCCATCCAAACTTCTCCTTTGGAGAAGAACAATAACTTGTTCTGTTTTCAAGAACACACAAAAAGGATGATGCTTTTTAAGTAAAAAATATATATCAAGAAAGGGGAAAATGTAATAAAATAGTAAGGTAGATAGGTAGATAGTAGGACAAACGACTGCATAGATACTACTTACTACCCGTTGTTCAGTATCACAAGAAGAAAAAAAATGTGTCCCAGACAAGGACGAGCACGACAAAACGGCGAATGGCTAGAAATAGAGAGAACGAGAGAGAGAGATGAAGAGAGGAAAAAAGAATTGTGACTGAACTTGGCTAGAGTTGCTTTATACTCTATTTTTATCCCAACCAAAAAAATACTATTTTTTTTATAAAAATAGGTACATGTATACAAAAAAACGTTGGGATTCAGGTGGAGGAGAACCTCTGGATTACTTCAAAGTAACTTTCAGTTTTTTTACAAGTTACTAGGAAAAAACTTACATCTTTACTCCACTTTACTTACTTATTCTGGTGTGCGCAATAAAAAAGGAAAAGAAGCGAGGTAATATTCATCTGGGGAGTTATAACGAATAAGATAGAAGTAGCAGCTCTACTACAACTACTAGAGCTCACGACTCTTGTCATAGCTTTATCGACGCCTTCATTTCATTCCCGCATGCCATGCCGTCGTCGTCGTCGACGCTGTTGTCACTACTAACTGTGGAGAGTAGGTAGCATCGCGGGATACAATCTGAAAGATGCACTTTTGCAGAGAAAAAAAATAATATAAAGACGACACATATACGACCAGCTATATATTATACATGCATCTTATTGTCCCTGATATATATAGGTAGTTATATATGTATATGGTATATATATCCCTGCTGCTGCAGCACAGAACACAACATTCTTCTTGTTGTTGCTTGATGATGACAATGTTGATACCGTGTGATAAAACAATGTAGTTTCTTATTTCAAAGAAACAAATTTCTCTAAAGAGATAGTGTACTTGTGTAATAGTAGTTTGTATACGATGATGATGCTGATGATGATTATTATTTTTATTAGACAAGTTATGTATAGGTATAATATAAAAGCGTCTGGGAGACTCGGTGACTGAAATTTTTATATACATATCATATATATATTTTTTTCAGCAGCCGAGGAATAAATTGATAACGTCATCACACAGTATGAACGATCCTTTTTGTTCTCGTTCTGTAGTAGTAGTGGTAGTAGTAGAAATGGATAGGAGAAGAGGTAAAAGTTCTTTGGGAAAGCCAACTGTGGTGATGATGATAGCCGTCGTAAGGGTTTTAGATGACACTTGAGCAGACAGAAAAGAGAGAAAAAAAATGTGTGAGTATTTTTATTCCAGCAGCACGGTATAAAAAGGCATCAAGACAACCTAAGTAATAAGAAACAAGAAAGAGAATGTGGTAGTAGTAGTAGTAGCAGCAGTAAAAGTAAGGTTTTTTTCATACAAAAAAGTCTCTGGATAAAAATTGACTCTCACTCACTCCTTTTTGGTAAAGTTGTACCAAGTACCTTTGTCCTATGCTGCGTGGTTTTTTTTATTCTTTTACTTCTCTGGTAGCTATGTATAATAATATATTAAAATAAAACCGTCAAACTACCCTTCCCCATCGTTTTAATATGTAATGTGCACACAATCCTGCTGTTTATATACATACGGCTAGTCTTCTTAAGCATATCACATAATGGGTATTATTATTATTATGCAGGTTACTTACTTACCACTGAAAGGGAATGTGTCTCCTGGTCTTTAGAAGAAGAAGAAAAAGAAAAAAAGCGTTCGTTATGTGTGTTACAGTTATCTATCAACAAATAAGGGCCCGCAATGTATGCAGTAATGCAATAAAAGGCAAAAAAGGAATGAATGGCTCTCCGACTGGTGAACTAAAAGTGGAAGAGAGAGAGAGGGAGAGAGAGAGAGAACGAGAGTACCCAGCTTTTGTCCGTCTGTGCATTTACTTTCTATCTCTCTATCTCTCTCTCTCTCTGCACATAGTTTATTTACAAACTCTGTTTTTTTTATCTCGGGGATGGATCTTTATCGTAGAATATGTATCTTCTTTTTTGTCTGGCAAATGGAATGAAACTACAGTTTCATTTTTTTCTAGATTTAAATAGAAAAAATGGAAATTACATTTTTTTCTCAGAAAATAAGTATGTGAAATTAAATTATAATAATATTATAAAACACACAGTAGTACAAAGTGCTCTTGAAAAAAATACGCAAAATAATAAAACGTGTATCTACCACCACCAGCCACCAGCTATATGTACATACTTACTCCAAATATCTTGCAGACATAATATATTCCAGACCCTTTGAACTTGAAGTTTTCTATTTATAAATTCTTGGCTATTATTCTCACAATAATAATAATAACACATACAAGTTAATGTACGTGCACAACAGCAACAGCAGAAGCAGCGTCCATACAATAATATATTATGGAAAATTGTTATGATACTTTTAGAGTTGAAGAGCCCACTCGTTTTGTACAATCATCGCTGCTGCAAGTCTTGTTTTGTGTGACCGGGTACGTACTTACGTACTCCACACAACAACTCTCTCTATCTATCTATCTGTCTCGGTGTGTGTGTGTGAATAATAGGGCAAATAAACAAGAAGGTAAACAAGCTAGATCTCTGTTTCTCAAATGGTAAATGTTCTTTGCTTTTTTGAGGATTATGACGATGATGATGATAAGTGAGAGGAGAAAAAAGATAGGCATCAGCTGGATCTGATGAAGGAAAGAAAAGGTTTCTTCCTTTACTCTAACCATCATCCTTTATTTCTCCACTACTGCCCAACGTATATTTTTTACTCTCTTGCTCTCTCTCTCTCTCTCTGTGGCAATAATAATGGTAGTTTTGTAAGTTGCAGTAATAATAATAATATGAATTCCTTGCCTCTGTTCTTCTCCTTTTAAATGAATGGATTTGCTTGTTTGTTACTTTCTGCATAGAACGCGCGCTCTCTCTCTCTCTGAGTAAGCATGGCATATACAGTCTCCTTGCATGTGGCTCTTCTCTATTACATTGCTCGCAGCTATTACTATTATGATTATTGTTGCTGCTTGCTGACGCTCTCGCATAGTGCTCAGCTCAAAATGATAATAATAATAATAAAAACGAGCGTTTTCTCTTGCTTGCTCTCTGGACCAAAGATATATTTCACTCTTACCATGTATACGTTGCTATTGTAGAGCAAGGGTAATTGAAAAGTGTCGTTTTTGAAAATGAGATCATGTCAGGTATAATATTATCCTCCTCTTTTCTACGAATGCGGACAAACTTTGATGGTTTATAGGAGAAATTTTTTTTATACCTATATATACATATATACATACACGCTTGCTTACATAATTTCATATAAACAAAATACGCCAGGAAACAGTGGGAAAGAGGAGTAGAAGTAGTAATGGTGGTGGTGGTGGTAGTATTTGAAAAGTGTCGTTTTTGAAAATGAGATCATGTCAGGTATAATATTATCCTCCTCTTTTCTACGAATGCGGACAAACTTTGATGGCTTATAGGAGAAAATTTTTATACCTATATATATATACATACATGCTTGCTTACATAATTTCATATAAACAAAATACGCCAGGAAAAAGTGGGAAAGAGGAGTAGAAGTAGAAGTAGTAATGGTGGTGGTGGTGGTAGTAGAGGAGCTGCTGCAGGGAGGATTAAGTTTACAATTTCAAGTTTTTTGGGGGAGGATTATATTGCAGCAGCAATGCTCTGATGAAATAAGCAAAGAGGCAAGTTACACCAACAAGAGGACGGTTTTTCGTTCTATGGATNGCAAGTTACACCAACAAGAGGACGGTTTTTCGTTCTATGGATCGCTGTCGTCGTCGTCATCATTTTCATCGCTGAGAGTATGCAATGCGATATGATGATGACGATATATTGTTTAAGAAAATACATATTTCATGTTGTTCTGCTTCTGCTGTTGTTGTTGTTGATATTGATGCATCAAAAAGGCTTAAACACAACAAGTTTAGTAACCTTTAACGAACGATGAACGGTTCAGATTTTGGAAGCTTTTATTTGGTAAAATATTAAAATGAACAATAATGCAGCTGGGTCGCGACGCACTACTTGCTTACTTTTTTTCCGTCTTTTATTAATAACGACGAGCCGTCATGTTGTGTGCTCCGATTTTAGTTGAGCAGGAGCTATATAATAATACAAAGCTAACAGTCTAAAATGTGTGTGCAAGCGTAATACGTAAGCAACCGGTGAAAATAAGCTTTTTGTATGAACCAAGGTGGTTGATGATGATTTATCATCATGATAACGATGATGGTTTTAACACTAAGCTAGTATGAACCACAACATCATCAGCGGCAAACTAAAGTCTCTCCCCTTTTTTGTTTGCATTTTATAATTTAAGTTGCCGTATTGAGTGTGTACATATACAGGTCTTGCACCAGCAAGAAATACAGTTAACTGCATCACATTTTAATGAGTCCTCCTCCGTCCGTCTATCCATCCATCGTCTGCCCATCTATTTTTCACCTTTAATTAACCCCTCCCCGCCCAGCTTGTTTCCTTCACTTAATTGAAATTTAATCTTTCATCTTTCATTTAATATGTTATATATTTTTTTTTCTTTCTCCTTTTTTGACGTTTTTGGTCGGACCTCTTGTTAAAGTAATAACTCATTTTGGGGTTTTGTAATTAAATTTTTGCGGAGCAAGAAAAAGTGGGGCATTGCTGTTATAAATTACCTACTTATATAAAAAAAATGTATACATTATTTACAAACTGGAAATCGTTCATCATGTACGCACCTTTTTTTGAGCTAAAGTTAACTATAAAGTACAACGCTGTTTCTCTTTTTATTTGTTCTACAGGTGCCAGAATATGAAGTTCCAAGAGATGACCTATTTTCATCCAGAGTATCACCAGCCATGAGAGATCCGGTGCTCACCGACTAAGAAAGATCTACTAGCGTAGTAGCAGTAGTATGTAGTAGTAGTAGTAACCACAAAGTAAAACTGCCAACAAGAAACCAAGAGAAAAATAAAGAAAATAAAGAAAAAAAGCCATGATATACGTTACGTTACAGACACATACCCTGAAGGACTTTATATAGACCATCGTATCGTAATATATCCTCTCCTCACACTTTTTTTTGTTAGAAGAAGCAGCAGCAGACTCGCTTGTTGTACGTGCTACAAAGGCAAATAAACAGCAAAGTAGTCGTATTATAAATAAATATACTACTCACAGCTCAACAGCACCACCATCACCACCACCACCGCCACTACTACTACTACTCATCTCGCATACTAATCTTCGTGGAGAATGGAAAATAGAAGAAGAAAAAAATAGGCAAGCATCAAAGGGAGAAAGTAGACCGACTGACTCCATTTTCGCATTTGTCGGATCAAAAGAAGAAAAAAAGGAAATGCTTTTGTGCGATGATGATTATTATTAGAGATGAATGAAAACTGTGAATGTCTACACAACACACTGCTATTATTCCATGTGCAGTGAATTCATTGTTTGTTTGTTGTAGCTATTTTTTTAAAAAAAAGCACGAAAATGGAAAAGATGACGGAGAAAATAATGGAGTAATATGTGCTAATAGCACAGAAAAAAACCAAATGCATTTATATTCAACCATGCATTATTGTGATATATAATAATTTTTTATGCTGCTGCTGCTGCCAGCTTCTAAAAAATACATGTAGCATCAACAATAATAATAATAATACTCCATCAGAATCTTTTTTTCACCACCACCACACGTAGTAGTAGTAGTAGCACATTAATATCATTTTATTTGGCAAAGTTTAGAAAACACCGAAATAAAAAAAACTTTTCCCATGCAAGTCAGCGTAAACACGTATGAATAATATTATAAGTATAATAAACACATGCTTTCACAACTTTATCATCATCATCCTCATGATAGAGTGAGTATACTGTGGCGAATATTGTAAAAGTTTACCTTGAATGTGTTGTTCTACTTATATATGATTGTGTAACACAACAGTATTGCACACACAACACTGACTACAGCTACTACTACTTACCCACTTTTACGTTTTTTTCTGCTTTTTTTCTGCTACTGCTACTCTTCATCATCGTCAAGTGAAGCGTGAGGATTATTAAGAAGCGAGAAAAAAATGACGTGAGTAGCACAAAATTACGAAGAAGAAGAAAGGATTCTGTTGTGCAAAAACAAAACAGTATGAGCATTTTCTCTCTCTCCCTACTCGCGTCCTTCGCAATATATTTTTGTTTCGCAGAAACTATAAAACCATACTACCGCGTGATTGTAGAGAACTACAACAACGGATGTCTGCACCTGCAGGTATTGTAGTAGTATTATTATTAGTGAATAAAAAAGCACTGAACCGAAAAAACTGGTGGGTGTATATATATCGTATATAATAATAATAATAACAGTGTATTATGCTTATGCAACTCATTCCATTTACGGCGACGACACAGTGATGATAGTTGTTGAAGTTTTTGCAGCAAGTCACGATATTTTGATGCCGCTGCTATATAATGCTGTGGCATACAAGGTCAACTGAACCTATATATATTATTATGTGTGATTCTCACCTACCACTCACTGCTATACCACCATCAAGCCAAAAAGAGAAAAAAAATCTTGGTGGTGATGATGTGATGTGATGATGATGCTGACATTATTACGTGAAGTGGTTTGGTTTAGTTTCTATTCTTGTAGTACTACACAGGATACCCAAAACAACGAAGGAATTTAACAGAAAAAAAAACTATTTTAGTACTTGACTTACTGTCGTTTACCTCTCTCTCTCTCTCTTATATAATAATAGTATATGCTCTACTACTACGTCCACCAATTTTCACTCTCACTTGTTATCCTCCAACTTACTAATACTTGTACTCAAAACACAACACACACACACGTACTTTTTACTTGTTCCAAAACGTGTGTGGGGGTCCCTGCAAAAAAAGAAAGAAAAAAGTAGACTCAAGACTCTTTTTATCTCTCACATACACACAACACATTTATTTGTAAGCATTTACAATAATAATCCTAGAAAGAAGCTGCAGTGTCGTTGTAATAAAATGTAATCATACTACCTACTTTACTGATTATATTTCGAAACAAAATGTATTACGTAGTCATTAAGTAAAACTTCCTGTTTTATATATTATTAATATATATGTATACATAGTCACAGGTCATTTATAGAAATTTAGCGGGCGCATTCAAATACGCATGTATATTAGAAGGATAAAAAAAATTTGTCGTCGTCACGCTCTGTCCTTCAATTTTTTTTGCTTTAAGCATTTTTATCATCATCATCACTAACCTCACCACTAGCAGGAGTATCGTATTATATTACCAAAGACCAACACCACTTTTTATAGTGCTTGCTCTATATATAAACATATTACACCGCATCTTTTCCCGTTATACCTACTACTACTACTAATAATAATAATACTTTTTTTGGTAAGATGTTCAATACAAGTTATATTAAGTATATCAAGACCGACGGCGACGGCAGCTTTTGCCATTTTTTTTAGCTGTGGAAAGAAAGGAAGAAACCAGAGCGGAATACAAAAGTGGGAAAAAAGAGAAGGAAAGAAAATGGCAAGAGGGACTAAAGAGAAAAGGGGTGGTGGGTGAGTTGAGTAGTGAGCGAGAAACTGAGTGAGTGAAGGAGAAAGAGAGAGAGAAAAAAAATAAGAAGTGCTAAGGAAATACTCATGCATGCATCTTTTATTTTTACGGACAAGTTGTTATTGCTGTAAACAGATCTCCTTGAGTCCGACTGACTGAACTAAACGAATCACGCAAAGTAACGTAATATAATATAATTTATATTGTATTATTTCTTTATACCTACTACATAAGTGAACATTATAATATAAAAAACAAGGATAATGTAAAAAAATGTGTATTATGTAATATAGTCTGTTATACCTACCTACAAACATTAGTTTTAGATTGTTAACCACCACCACTACTACTACTACTACAACGGCAGCAGTTTAAGATTGTAATATCGTTGAGAACCATCATATTATACATACATATACATATATACGTATACATGGGGTTTTTGTAGTCGTTAGGATTTACTGAACATTATACAATCAACATATTATATTATTATTATATACCAAATATATTACTATTATGCATGTACTATGCACACAGATGTGTCCTCTTCAAAGTAAGTTGATTTTCAACCATATATTCGTACATTTATCTGCTATCATCTTATTTAATTCAAGCAAACGTATTATAGTAAGGATAATGTAATCATAATAAGCGTAAGTCTATATTGCCCATTTGTTGGAAAATAGGCAGAAGAGAATGCTGGGCTAACTAGAGGAAATCACAAAGAAAGCGTAGAATAATGGGAATAAAAAAGAGCGATTCCATTTTTTTCGTTGCTGCTTTCTTCTTCCTTCCTCTTTCTTTGTATTTGCTTAGAATAATGATTATTGTGTGCATCATCATGCCTAATAAAATGGAATATTGTAGGTTAACCAAAATAAAATGAGCTATTGCAAAATAAGCGTGCATGTATTTCGCATTTTTTTCTGCGCATTTTATGTACATAGAAAAGGTTTAGTAATTAATGAAATGATCATGATCGGGGTCCGGATTATCATGTATATAGTAAAAAGTCAGAGGAAAAAATATAATTGTGGAAAGCATTCTTGTATGGCTATATATATTGTGTACAGAGATACGGTTCTTGTGAAAATACTTGTACATGAGATTGTGTGTAAATTGTGAATGTTTCTGAGCTTGGTGAATACGTTATATATTATAATACTGTAATAGTTTATTATTGTGCTATATTATTATTTGTAAAAAATACCACAAAAATAAAACATTGTAAAAAAACTCATCATCATATTGAACTAACTGTAATCAACAATATTATTGTTTAGTTACTTAATATACATACATACATACCTATATACCACATGACAAGTATGTAATTTGCAGGGGTGAGGTGGCGGTTCTCGGTGTAGATATGACCGGTAAAATGGTGTAATGTGACCTGTAAAACCCTTTCCCCGAATACTAGCTAGACTTTATATTATAAGTTACCGAAGAGCGGGTGCTCTAGTAGTCCGTCTACGGTAGTTCACAACGGTTCGCCTCAGGTTCAGATTCA
>JAHZMT010000854.1:0-20286 GCA_027743785.1 Sinhomidia bicolor | reverse complement strand
ATGAATTTTGTCCAAACTACCTTTTTCTATGGTACACAACACAACATCCGTTTCCTCGTTGTTGCATTATATAAATACAAATACAAAGAAAGGACAATGCAATGACGACAACCAACAATAATACGGATAAGGATTATTGCATGTAGAGGAGGAGAAGAAGACTATATAAAAAAAAACTCTGCTTTCTCTATTCAAAAGGTTTTCAAGCCAAACATAAAAGAACCTCTTTCTTTTTATTTTGCGGTTATAAAAATCTACCATGAACTACGACCACCTATATTATTTGACTATATGACGATAATATACCTACATATAAAATAATCTCAGATGGCCAGCCGAACAACAATAACAGCAGCATCAACTGAGAGAAAGCAGCATCCGCAGCACAGCAACTAGTATTATAACAGCAGCTCTTATCTTCCCTTTTTCCTTTACTGGATTTCTTTCTCTTTTTTTGGAAATCAAGTGCAAAATGTAGTTTTCTCTCTATGCTTTTGTAAGTGCATGTTTACTCTCTTGCAGAATACAGAGAGATAAATAACTGAAAACCAGTGGACCATCACACATCTAGAAAAAATCCCAAGTGATGTCGGTCAACAGCTAAAAAAATAGACCAGTGTGGTAGTACAATTGTTGGAGCTGCTTCAACATTTATCCTAGAAACTAAGCGTGTACTCACAAGAACACACACGTACATACGTCGTATGGCTTATTTTTATAGTGGACAAAATACATAGTTTTCTTATTGTGATTTTTTTGTTAGCTTAAAACGTATTTTTGGATATTATTCCAGCAGCAGAGTATCATAAGGAAATTGTAGACAAACAGCAAGATGGAAAAAATACGAGTACTTTTGTAAACATCACGATTTTCCCTGCAGTAGTAAGTACATGTAAGTTTAATAGTGCGCGAAACTGAAAATAAAAGAAAGAGAATCTTTCTAGCTCGATTGCATTCAGCTCTTCAAATATTCATACTATGCATGACTCTCCAGATACCACAAAAGCATTATCACGTCCACTTGAGATTCCATTATCATCATCATCATCTTTTTCGTCTTCTTTACCAAGATAGATTTAGTATTTGACTATAACTTGCATTTGAAGCATTTTCAGAGACGTAAATAGCAAGCTAAAAAAAATAAAGTGAAAACTGGCTTCACAAAATAAAAGAGTTTACTACCAACCAGGGCTTTTTTTACACTAGCACAACTAGTTCAGTAAACGCAGCAGCTGGCATTTTCAAATTGTCACAGTTTTTTGCGCATATTATGTATCTTCTGTAAGACATTATCATCATCAACAAAAACGCAATGTTATTATCTTTTTCTCAGTAAATTGGTATACAAAAACCATGTTACGAAATGACAGTGACGTTTATAGTTTCAAACATTTCAAACCATGATCTAATCGGATGATCGTCAATATTACAATGGCCTTTAGTCCTTTAGACAGCAAAAAGGAAAATTCAACTTTACAAGATTATGCCAAAATGTAATATACAGAGAGTGGTAGGTATACACTACTATATAACATTTATATTCATTCTTCAATTCTTTTGTCAAATAATAATGTGTGGTATGTCATGGCAGGGAATAACAAGTGAGTAAGAAGTGAAGGTCCATAAATCTTGCACAATGTTTGACTCTCGTCACATCATGAAAACTGACGGGGAGAAAGCAGCAGAAAGCCAGAGAGCCAAGTCGTTTTCCCCTCCCCATGATCTTCTATAAAAAGTAAGTAGGGAGAAATCACGACTCACAATTGCCAGTGATTTTTTTTCGATGATAGTGAACAACAACAAGGAATGGCGGCTTGAAGAGCATTATCTTTATACATAAAAACGCATAAAGGCACAAGCGGGTCTGTCTGTGTGCTATTCAGCGATTTTTACAGACTGATAGCAACAGCAGCAGCACCAGCAGTGCATGTAGGAGAGAAAACAGCGGAAAAAATAAAATCCCTTTTTATCTGGCTGGGCAAAGCTTTTATGATGTGACGTGAAACTGTCGATTGAAAAGAAATTGAATTTCGTGTCTAATCGCACCCGTGCCTACGTATTCTAGTAATATTTCTCCACCGTCTATTGACGCATTATTTGTAGCACGGCGACAAATTGAAATGTCAAGGTGGAGCGAAGCTCTGAAGCTCACCAAGAAAAAAAATGATGATGATGATGACAATGTTGACGTGACAGACATTTAAAAAACACAAACCAGATCCGATTACTTTTTTTGGCGACAATTTTTTAGTTCCGCAAAGACAGTTTGGAAAGAAAGGCTGTTTTTGAAGAGCTTTCCTTTAATAAAGTAAGTGCTGCACTCTCATAAATTCAGGGTGGGCTGAAATAATTTTGTTGTGTGACTACTACGTGCAGAGACTGCAGACGCATTTTGAATAAATCTTGAAACTGCGGCTTTCAGTTTGACTAGTGATTTTTAAATCTATTGAATAACGGTGGTCAAATGGAAGCGTATATATTTTAATTAATAATAATAGTACATAAATGAAAACAACATTTTTCAGCAGAGTAATCCCAAGTCTGAAAAACTGATTTTCCATCTGTTCGCTTCGCTGTCGCAATGTTTCAGAATCAGCAGCGGGTCAGCGCCGACTTTCACTTTGCGAGAAATACAAAACCAGTAAATTTTATTATTGGCAGCGGTACCGGCAGCAGCAAAAAGTCAAAGACGACAGATACAACAATCTTCGAACGTTCTCCTCCATCCAACTGACCAGACCAGAAACGCCAGCTGTTGTGATAACTAATGGTTAAAACTCCACTCGTGTATCGCTTCCATTACATTGCAGCAGCTAGATTTATCATTCCAATAACTTTACTATATAACAATAATCGTCGTCAGCAGCGCAAGGGAAAAAAATCTGGTGCCAAGTGCCATCAACAAGCAAGCAAGTTGTAGGAAATTGTACGGAAGGAAAGGGTGAAATAAATATACACACACACATACATACATACATATTTTTTTTACATTGCCCTTCTGCGAGCAGTGACATTACCACCCGACAAACGGCAATAAAAAAAGTAAGTAAAGCAGCAAGGTTGTTGGTAGCCCAGTTCTTTTGAGAGACTGGTCGCAGGATTTGTATGTTATTCTGATCCAGTGTAACCTCCGTTTTTTGTTTCCACCACGGCTTCCTCAGCGAAAATTCGTCATTCAATGCAATACTACCGGCTCTGGATCTACTCCTGCAACGTGGTCTTGGCCGTTACTTCCACCATTTTCATCATCTTTGCAGCTTTTGTGGTCGCTGATTTTCGTCTTACACTGTTAGAGTAAGTTGTTCGTAATAATGTATTATGTATTTTTGTAATTTTTTTGGACCTTATTTCGCAGTTTGTATGCTTGCCCATGTTTCAATGCAACTTTATCAAGGGAGATCTTGGGAAAAAATATGAGATACCGCTGATTTATGAGACTTATTATCATTCTTTTTTTTAACATTGTATGTACGAGAGAGTAGGTCACTTGTGCATGTCCATGATTTTTTTTATTGTAGTCCTCTGGTGTTATCCTCCACAGAGCCATTAAGATAGGCAACTTGTCTTCAAAACCTGTTTTCCCTTCTAATAATCTATTCAGGATTTTGCCTTGTCTTATGGTTTATTTCGTGTTCCCTTTTTCAACAAAGTGCCATATTGCACTAATGAGTCCACCATAAAATTTAAGAAACAGCTTCAAGGCTGTCATAAAATTGTGAGACACAATCACTTAAAACTGTATGTCATCTATACTTTAGTATGGTTAATTTTGGTTGGTTTATGAGTTTAATAGAGTTTAACACGTGGTAATAGCAAAGTTAGTACAAAGCAACAGCAATATTATTTAAATATATTAGGGGCGAGGTGTGTGTCTTCTCAAAGTTCACAGCAAAAAACTAGGAGGCTATATTTTGTAAAAATACATTTTATGAACAAACCATGAAACTCATTTTTTTTCACTGAAAGTTGGAGAGTTGTAAACTTCTATCATTTCCTTCCTTATACAATCTGTTTCTGTGCATTGCATAACTGTTTTAATGGTGCACAGCAGTAGTAGAGGGTGAAAATTTTAAGGTATTTTCTCAATTTTTTCTGCCTGTGATGTGATAAGCTACCTCCTCTATTACCTGTTTGAATATTTCCCATTTCACGTACTAAGCTTCCACACATCTAACAGACACAGTCATATTTTTAAATGTCTTCCGTGCAACAATAATGTTGCAAACATAAACACGAAGCAAGCATCACATACGCAAAACACATTACTGTTGCCAGTAATTTTCATATTACCTATGTTGTTATTAAAAATGATCATATCAAACGTGCAGGGTGAGAAGAACTGAGAACTGTACTTGGTGCAGTTAACAAGGCTGTTTAGCGGTTACTTTCTTTTTACATCAAGTTTCTTACGCCCATAAATTTTACGGCATAAAATAGGCCATCAAATACTGCTAATGATTATACATTCGGCTATGAAACTTTTAATATATGTCGTAAAGAATGCTGTGCACGTCAGCTTCAACGTATTAAAGAAAACGATGAAATAAGCTGTCATCGATCACTTTTTAAACAATATGCGAAAATGGTTGAAGGTTGAAACGATAAGTGGCTTACACAAGACAAGGCAAGACAGCTTCGGTCTGCGGAATATTTAATTTGCGTGGGTGCATTGGGTGTATAAAGGTTGCCTAAGCATAGAGGAAAATATACCATGTAAACCAATAATGATCTCGTTCATCCTCCCACTTCCGCTTTATTACTTGATAAATTATTAGGCAGACTAGAAACATATCTGATTCTATTGCTTAGGTTTGTTTAGGTTTGAGTAGAAAACATTTCAGCGAAATTACAACCGAAATAAGATTATGAGCAGCTTGCGATTGTGTAGTCTTTAAATTATTCATTTGAAATGAAAGATAATCTCACAAATTACATACGATTGAGAATTTTTTTCGAAATGAGATTTTTAAAATAAACTATTTTCATCTTCACTTTCCCAATAGGGATAGCGAAATTGTACATTTATTACTGAATATTGACATTCTCTTTGCCCCATGCGAGTCTTAAACCATAGGTATATATCTGCTTCTTTAGAAATTAGTTTAGAAATAAGTTTAATATTTATTCCCAGGTTCAAAAAATTGCTCCTGGTTAGCATCTGAAATTGGAAATTATGTTTTGCTGCTTTCACCAGAGATAGATGTTCTTTGGCTTTCGCAATACGCAGTCCAGAACGGAAACCCAGGTGGTGTAACATGACTGACTACCTATTTGATTTGATAGTATGCCATATATGGCTTCAATTTACCAATGCGAAAAGCAAAGTTATGCTTTCATCTCAAAAAATAAACCATGCTTTAATTTTTGCTCTTATTTTTGATTTTCTCATGTATGCATTTGAATTCATGTCAAACGATCCAATATAATGGAAAGTTTTTAATGAGGGTAGGGACTCAACTTTGCTGATCAAACGGCTACACTAATTCGTGGCAATCCCTAGAGTAATAAAAAGCAGATAAATACATTATACTCATTTTAAATAGGAATATTGCAAGAGTATGGACTAGGTGAGTGTACAACGTTGTGGAAAATAAAACTGCCATCTTGTGACTAGAAGTAAGCAGGGTGGAGGGAGAGTGAAGAGACGAGCAAATAATATGCTGCCTCTGAAACAGCAAGTACAAAGTTGAAAGTATTTTGTGGATTAAAGTAGACAAAGTTGTGGTTTCCAATAAGTTGCACTTTGAAAGAGGATTATAGATATGTATATATGCAACAGCTCAAAGTACATTTATTTATCTAGACTATATTATTAATATGGTTCTTGATTTCTAGCTCTTCCGACATGTTTTCTATTGAGTATGCCTAACATGCTACCACTAAGCGTTTTTAGTTCTTCACAAAAGTAAAGGGCTTTCTTTAAAAGAAAAGTCTTTTCAACACAATTAAGAAGAGCATTAAGAAAAATTGATGGATTTTTGAGCGTGAGAAGACATTTTACCGAAATCTTCAAGAGTAGTCCATGAAAGTAATAATAATCCGCCTGTGCTGACAATTTGTTTCTTCAAGCGACTTAATTTTGTACTTCAACCGGTGGTATAGTGGTGCTCTAATAATAGCCACTTAGAAGCCATTGTCCTTCGAGCTTGTTAATACTTGTGGAAGGGACGTCTTCAAGTGCTTAGAACTTTTGTCTAATGGCAAACTTGAAGGAAACCAAAGACAATCGAAAAGTTCACAAAGAATGGTTTAATTAGAATGTGCTTAAACGTATTTATTTGTCTGCAGTTACAAAATATTTTGTGCAAAAGAGTATATTTATTTAGTGTGTATGTACAGTGATAAGTGCATATATAATTCTATAAATATTACATACAACTGACAAAAGTACGTACTAACCGCCAAGTATTTACTTTCGTCTATTCACTCGTGGAGATAGGGGGCTTTTAAAATGTTTGTTTAATGCGGCCTTTTTATCAACTAATTTTGCTTTAAACTCATCCTCAGAAAATTATCTAACAAGAAGTACAAAGATGATAATGCCGTTCATGAAAAGATGAAAGCATATTAAGAAGAGGCTTCATAAATCACATATTCTCTATTCTCAGTATAGGTAATAGGTACACATCGAAAAGAAAACTAAAACCCCTTTAATTTCAATAAAAATAGAGTGTAAATGTACATTTAAATATATTTAACTCGATAATGCCGATAAATGGCAAAGCGTTAGATGTTCCGAAAAAATCTACTCTTTTTCCAAATTATGTAGAAGGACAGGCACCCAATATATGAGCAGCTGCCTTTGTATGTTTATCGATTTATGCTAATACTTAAAACTAAACAGTAAAGGGGCGATCACTAAAGAACACTGTAAAAAGAATGTGCAAAAAAATTGCTGAAATGAAAGCAAAGATAGATTGCTCTTTGGTTTCACTTCACCAACGCCGAGCGAGGCACACCGTAGTTGTCAGTTGTTGAATCATAGCATTGCATGCACTTACTACAATAATAATGTTGTATGATTAAGCCCACAATGCACATCGTTTGCTTCCTTTTCGTTCCTTTTTTACTATTTTTTCTTGCACAAAAAGTAGCTCCTTTCTTTGAGGTTAAAAGAGAAAAGAAAAACCAAGTGGTTTCAACATTTTGTTCATGCCGAGATGTGTGGAGATGATAATAATAATAATAAATCGCTTAGACCACAAATATAAGCATGTAACTTAAAGTAAACTTTTAGGTATAATATATAAACGAACTTAAGTTGCGCTATGCAAATAGATTTTTTGTAGTATGTATACTCTACCCAGTCAGCTATATGCACATTATGCTAAAAGAAATGAAAATCAGCATTACAAACGACCAGTTTTTGTTTGATAGTTGAAGTCATGTAAAAAAAAATCTCGAGACGAGAATACCCGTCAGACCAGGCAGATTACTTTCCCTGAACCTAAAGAGAGTTGCCATTTCCTTCAATTTTTCATTCCGATTTAGGGACATGCTCTGATTGTGAGTAATTGGATACACTCTTTATCATTACGTACAAACTATAATACATTGAATATATAGATGGTCAGGATTATATACAAAGTTGTTACCTACATATATAATATATTATCCGTTGTATATATTGTGTGGGAAAGGAGAAAAAAATAAAAGGAGGATACATCATCATTGCCACACAGTAAAAGTAGTTAATCGTACTTTCCTCAATCCATTCTGTTTTTTATTAGTCACCCCTACAAAATTATAGTTGCCTTCCTACCTTCCTTCCTTTCAATCTTGCACACAGTCTATTCAAACTCATACACACACACAGCACAACAGCAGAAAAAAAGTAGTCAAGGATTAATGTTGTTTTAATGTGAAATCAATTTTGTACTTCTACTCTATACTTTTTTTCTCGTATTTTTTTACGAAGATCCAGACATACAAAAAAGAACGCGGTTGTCAATACTGTAGCTGATAAATGTCGATGAAAAGTCACGCATGAGTTGACAATGGTGTTACCCATCTATCTACTCTATCATCATCATGGTACTGAGGACAAACTAAACAAAAAAAGAGTGATTGCGTCTGTTCTACTTTCGGGTTATTTTTTTTTCCAGGAGAAAATTGATTTGTTCTGGACGAGGCATTAAGAATTGGGAGAGAGGTACAGAATTGAACTGGTATATATAATAATAGTCACCTAAAGCTAGGTAGCTTACCTTGTCAATTTGTACTTGATGAAGATTATACCTACATAACTGCTCAGGCTTTTCTTTAGACTTTCACATCTGAGTAGATATACGTGGTGATTCGAAAGTAATTTGTCAGGTAATCGTCCTTGCTCATCTTGTCTTTGTAGAGAGAAAAGTGTACTTCAAACTGTATGCCATGCTGCTACTATACGCTTCCAATCTTTCTCTACCCACCACCATCACCACCACCAAGGGAAAAAAATACACTAAAATGAGCAACAGTCAGCATGGTTAATGACAGTTGACCATACAAAAGTACGGAAAAGAACAGAGGTGGTCTCATTCCTCTTCTTTTTTACAAGTTAAGTAGAAAAGACAGATACGCTTAGTTGAGTTGAGTCATTAAGGAAGATTGCTTTTGGTCATTTGACAAGACTAGCATATATACACACATATTGCACCTATTTTGCTTATTATGTAGGAAGAAAAACAGGAAGGCAGATAGAAAGAGATGATGATGGTAGAGCGTGGTGGTATATGGCAGCATTAAAATAGACTTGGTGCAGCCAATATTTAATGGCACATGTAGTACAAAGTACAGCAGCCTAGTAGTGAGCAAAGGATGAGAGAGTCAGGTCGTTCTGGCTCGTTAACGTCAGCGTCAATCGTATAAGTGAGTGAAGTACAGAGGACTTCCTCCAACATGACTACCACACACTGCCTGCACTATGTTTGCTTCACAATTTTTTTACTCTCTATCTCTCAAGGTAAATTGCGTTCCTGTGTAAATGTAGTTGTCGTCTCCAGTAGTAGTTTTCATATTAGGTATCTCAAGAGAAAGAGGAGGAAGGAAAGGGTCATGTTATTTGATACGTATAAAAAGCGCGACGCGTTGTATAAGTGGAGCTTCCTCTCTTTCTCGTCCTCGTCTCCTCCAATTTCCTTTTCAATGTATCTCTGTTTTAAACATTACATTACAACAACAAAAGGTTAGTGACAGAGCAGCCAGAGAACAGGTCTGCTGTTGAGATAGTGGCTCTCTTGAATACCTTTTTAAATAAGATATGTTCATGTCTATCACTTTTTTAATCTTATATCAACTATTTTTTGAGGAGAAGAAAGTATGTAGACATGTAGTTTTTGTTGTATATACCTACCATATTGTAATAATAATAAATATATGAAAGATGATGATAAGAGTGGAAGCAATTTGCCATTTTTGATTGTGATGACTGGTAGGAAAAAATGGAAAGTATGGAATGGCAACTTTGATTTCGCTTTACTTTCGATCAATTACCTTGTTCGATGACTTATTTTATGAGTTTTATGTTCCAAGTAAATTGCTTGAAAGAGAAGGGCATCACTCCAATAGGTAGTTAATCATTCATGTACATGCACACGTGGCAGTGTATACGTTAAAAAAGTAAGATGCAGTAACATTGAGGATATAATGCATTTTATTTTACGAGTAGTACTTGAAGCATGTGGGAGTGAAATGGAATGATAAAGTCATAAATGATTGAACATTTTTGTGTGTTGCATTGCAGGGGAGTGGAACTTTACCATCCGACATTTTTCTACGCTTACGGAGCTTTGATTCTTCAATGCGGAGTAGTACAGACGATAGGTTGCCTCGGAGCACAACGCTTATCACACAAACTTTTGAGTCTTTATTGGACTCTTCTCCTCCTGTTGACTCTGGGCGACGTTGGGGTCGGTCTTTACTGGGTATTCCATCTGGAAAAGGTGAAAATCAATTTGCGTCCTCATTTGAGCCGAGAGTTTATTGCAAAATACTCGACAGACGAAGCGTTCACCCTGAGGTGGAACAAGATCCAGAGACAAGACCGTTGTTGCGGTGTGAATGGCCCCTTTGACTTTGACCGATTTCCCTCCTCACATCACTCAAAGCAGGCAGCGTTCTCTGCCAACTCACATGTTATTGTCGATGTAGAGACAGGTCTTTTATCCTTACCACAATCCTGCTGCACTCATCTCTATGCCCCTGCCATTGTCAGCAGTAGCAGCAGTAGCGATACTGGTCTCGATAAGACTTATCCTGTCTCTCGTTATCCTCCTCAAGAGGAGCGCCCGCTATACGGTGACCAGTCTCCAGAGTCCTCAATCATCCCAAATGATGAGCACTACAACCACCACCCAAGAGATTTTGCCGGTGGCGGGGGACGGGGTGGTGGGAGACGCAGCAGTAGGACAGTTATAAGTTTACCCCATAAAAATGATGAGCCACGTGTAAGTATCATTGCTCCTAATGAGCAGGAGGCGGCAGAAGAACTGGCTATTAACGAAAAAGATGATGGTGATGAGGAGGATGATAACGATGATGGGAAGATGGACAGCGATTATTATGTCGACTCCTCGTCGAATGATAATAATAGAAATAAGAATACAAATAGCAAGACTCAGTATTACCTGAATAATATCCATCAGTCCCCTGGGTCGCTAGCAGTAGTACCTGATGACCATGATTATGATCATCGTCGTGACACACAAACCCCTGGAAGTAATCACCCACCCGCTGACTCTTCTCTTCAGAAACGTGATATTAAGTCATACGAGTCAATTCATCCCCATAAAGTACGCCATGAGCTTCATCGTAAATCGCAGCCCTCATCTCTAATTGATGTCAAGTCGCTTAAAAACACAACTTTATCCTCTTTAGTTATTCTAGAAAAACAAAATGTCACAAATGAGAATATCCAAGAAAATAGTACAAGAAGTGATGGTGAAAGTTATGGTGAAAGCAGTCAAAGTAAAAATAGCAGTTTCTCGGGAAAAGAGACCATGATTAGAATTAAGCAGAATAATGTAGACCTAGCCCAGAAAAATGAAGCGGTGGTAAATGTAGATTCCAAACATGTAGAAATCCAGGAAAGCCGACAAAACCGTAATAACAAGACGAACAAATTATTCCCGTCCATTTCCTTTCGAGTCAGAAGAGAACGGAGAGAAACGAGAGCTTTGTTGTTGTCGTCGTCTTCGGTAACCCAAGTGCCAGCAGTTAGTAGTGCTTCTCCAATCCAGAGGCATCTCGTCTGTCACGGGCAGCCCGAGGGACTCAATCATCACAATTCATACAAAAAAGATTTTCCTGATCAAAGGAAAACAACGAAGGAGAAAGGAGCTCGGGCACACAAGACATCTTCATCATCATCAAATGGTAAAAAAGGGGGAGCAGCTTGGCTGTATCGAAAAACAACAAGGACATCGGCAGCCTCTATGCTTGCGACAACACCACCATCAACAGCTTCTGCTCCAAACATAGCACTGAGACCCACTTCCGCCGAGATTACGTACAAAATGGAAGCTAACCAAATTGAGAAGCTAACAAAGAGGGTACAAAGTAGAAAAGAGGAAAACGTTGACGGCGTTGACGAAAGCCTTCTGGCAATGCGAAAGCCTTTACGAGTTATGACTGCTTCCACTAATAACGCTGCTGCTTATACACTTCATTCTTCCAACCCAACTTCCTCTCTCTCATCGACATCCAGTAGAAAAAAGAATTTTACAACAGCTATTTCTGGAAACGCTGGAGCTGCAGCGGCACAGATTGTGAAAGTCGTGGGAGTGGGGTTTCTACCACGGGAAAAGAGAATGGCTGACACACCAGCACATGCACAACCTACAACATATGAATCTTCTCCATTGCAATCAGATCCACGTGGCATCTCAAAAAATTCTCGTTTCACATCGAAGAAAAAGGGAGCTAAAAGAATGAGTGTAGACCCAAATGGCTTTGCAGAGTCTTACTTATATCCTTTGTCTTCATCATCTGTTGTGTCCTCGTCGTCCACCTCGTACTTGGAAGTTAACCATCCACATGCGAATATTATCTCATCTTCTTCCACTCCACATGAGTCGTGGAATGGACGCAATAATAATAATAATAATGTTAACATAGAGAATTCAAGTGACAACGACGACAGCAGCAGTTTTCCTGGCAGTAATGGAAACAGTAGCAGCGAAGTTGAAAAGAAAGTGTACGTTTACGGAGTGGGCTGCGGAGAAAAACTTATCGAATGGGTAGATCACGTCTCAGGGATTATGTTTATCCTCGGTTTTTGTATCATTGGCTTTGCCAAAACTTGTTTTTTGGTTATACTCCGTACCGAGATTCGGGAAATGATAGAGAAGATCCATATGATAGAGCCGGAGGAAGTGTTGTCACCAAGTAGAACTCATTCCGCAAAAGAGACCCAAAGATTTCATCACGTTTCTCATCCGCTTCTTCAAAATCCTCACAGGGCATCCACTGTATCAGCCCATGGCGTGCTACTGCCCACAATAAAATCCCCTGACGGGACGTCAACCTCACCATCTGGATTTGGGGGTGGATACACACGACCCAATCGTCACTATCTCCGACGTGCTTCCAACATTGTGGGTGGCGATCGTAGTCGTAGTCATTCAAATGAGACTGTCAACATGACTCTGCTAATGACTGCATCACAAAGTCAAGAGAAAGGAAGATCCAATCCTAATCTGCCTACAAGTGCAGGTGGGAGCTCCGGGACCATTGCTAATCTCGAGGAGAAGGATCCAGTTTCCGGTCTTTCCATAACGGTTCCTAATAGCAGCAGCAGTTGTGGAGTAGGCACAAGTAGTTCTGCACTTGGAGCGGCCAGATATCTCAGAAGAAGCTCCACATGCTCCAGTTCCACAAATCCTGTTGGTTATCCGTATACTTATGGTTTTGATGGCTTGGAGCCGAGAGCCGGGCCCTCATCTAGATTTTACCAGTACTTTGAGCCTGTATACCAAACTCCCCACTTGTATCAGCAACATCATCATCACCACTACGCCAGAAACAGAACACACGCTCGCAACATGAGCTGTGGGGCAATTCTACCTCTGGCGTCATACAGAACCAACTCTGCTGCCGCGGCCGCTTTGGCAGCGTCGTATAACAGGGGAAATCGCAACTTGTCTAGTGCCACTGCTACAACCACGACCACATCAGTAATGCCAAATAGTACCGGATGTAGCTTCAGCTCCACTTCGAAAGATGAGACGGAAATGATCATTTCGGTTTCATTGGAGCATATCGCCTCCTCTGATCAGGACGAAGAGGTGCCAGCAGTGGTGGAGGAGGAGGAAGCGACCACAGCTACTTCTGAGGTTTCTGCTCCCATTGATGAGGAGGATGAGAAAGAACAAGAAAAGAAAGAGTGGGCAGCAGCAACTTCATGTATAGATGAATCAGATAAAGCCAACAACAGTGCTTCAAAAGTTGAAGATAGCGATGGCACAAAGCTACAAACTTTCTCCCACAGTGAAAGTGCAAATGAGAGCGGGAGCAGCAGCTCCACTGCTGCTGCTGGCGGTGGTGGTGGCTGCTGAAAGGGATTTCCAGAGAAGAAACGGTAATAACAACGTCGATCTCACCAATGCTCTACCCATGTCGTACATTGGGACTGCGGTGTAGAAACAAAAAAGGTTTTCCTTCTTCGACCCTACTAAGCTCTACATTATTTAGAAGAGAAAAGGACATGTTTTTGTTTCAATTTTGTTTCTCGTCCCTTTTCTAACAGTTTTGTCAAAAAAAACTTTTTTTGTGTATTCAGTATGAAATGTGATTTTGTCCGTAATTAACAAAAAAGTAACAATTTTAACTCTATTTTATGAGTGTATACATGTATATATTTTAAGTAATGTGTGCATCTATTTAGCGACCTATCTTTGTTGCATCATCGTATATGCATACTACATATTATTGAAATGCTATAAGATGCTAAGATTTAAGTGAATATCAAAAACAAACATAAACAAAAAGTATTATTGTTAACTTCAATCAAAACAAACAAAAACTCTTTTTTTAAACTGTTGTTACGTTTGATCATCAAAACGAAATTAAAGACTGTAATATTATGGTGTGTATTTTAACAATATGTTACGACGATTACGAAACTGGCGAGAGGCAAAATAACCAAACTAGAACTAGATACATATAATAGCTCACAAGCAAAGAAGCTATATAAAGTATTCACGTAACTGTAAAAACTTATAGTCATATTATAAGTATAAATTGTGTGTGTGGTAAGCGCGCTTTTAACAAGTATATTATCCATAAAAATGTATTATTATTAACGATAATATTAAATGTTGATGTGCTTCTTTCTATAAGCTTTTTGTTTTGAATATAACTCACGGAAAATTTAGCACTGATTTAAATTTGTTTTCTCCTCTGAAAAACTTGATCACAAAAGAATGGTAGTTTCTTTGATGTGCGAGAAAATGGATTTGATTGCACAACCAGCTGTAATATTATTTTTGTACAATTCAATATTAATATTTTCATTTACAAACAACATGTTTGTCTGATTTTGTTTCTTTTGTTGTAAATATTATTATAATAATAACCATGCCTGATGTCTATTATGAAATACATTTCAATTTATGACTTCATCATATGCTTTTGTTGAAACTACAATTTATTATTTTCCTTTTGAAGATCCTCATGATTAGAAAATTCTATTCAACGAATATTTCATTTAAAGTGTATTTTTTCCATATCTCATTTACCTGAAACTTAACTATTTTTTTAATTTGATGGAATACGCAGAAAGTACTTGCTGGCAAAAAAAAATATATAACTTTGGTCTATTGAAAAACCGACCAATTTTCGCGTATGTTGTGGCAACCTCTTTTTAATTCGGATAATGCGTTTTTTTTGTATATCAGTCCAACAAAACAGAACATGTAGAAGCCTGTAAAAAGAGAATTTATTAAAGAGAAAAGTTGAGGAAAAAATACTCTGATAAAAGGAACATTAAAGGATTATTCAAATTCTTTTTACCCCAACTAGTCCTCGTGTTCCGCTAGAAAGAAAAGTATTAGTCTTGCTGGTTTATTTTGGAACAAGTTGTGGGCGAAGTTCAACAGTTTTCAGTTAGAAAGCACGTACTCTAGGGTAGCTTTTTTTCTTTTTTTGATAAGTATAAAGTCATGCAGACTTTCTATATGTATATCGCTCGCTACAATTTTGATTACCGTTTAAACTGAAAGGCATATGTGCATGTAGAGGTATGTATGTCCATCTAACGATCCTCTGTGCAAAATCCAAATCAAATTCGTTCACTTGAGTTGCTTATTAGTTCAACATGAACGAAGGCCTAATTTCTCAAAGGGATCATCCCATCTCTACACGATTAACTTTGTTTTTAACCTTCCGTAACATACAATGTGCACAGTGCATACCATATATACATTTAACACAACAACCTTGTACAAAAAACGTGAAATGCAGTCTACTAATCATGCCATAACTTTTCATTAAAAATATCTGGTATTCCAACTCACACTCAGAGTATTTACTATTCCGGAATAGCTTCATAGTGTTCATGTTGCATACAAAAATGACATGGTGTGAAATATGAAATCTCCGTATTTTTTTGTATTTTTCCTATCCTATTGTAAATTGAGTTACTACTTGCAGGCAGCAGCAACGAGCAAGTAATAATGATTACGTACGTGACTTGCATATACAAAGAAACTGTCGCATACCCCGAGCCTGGAATGAGAGTTAAAGGAACGAGTTTGTTCAACTATCACAGATTATGAATAGGTACACAGAAGAAAAAAAATGCGCGACTCGTGTAAGTAGAAAAATACAGAAGATTTGACAAATAGAACTTGTCATTTTCAGATTTTATTCCACAGATTCATTTTTCCAGTTCCAGTATGTGTGTCCAAAATATAAATATCATAGTATTGAGTAAATTCTTCCAGTGAATTCTTATAATGATACTTCCGTTAAGTGCACCTGAGATTGTTTCAGCATTTTTCGCTTGTAATATTTATGTAACTGCTGTGTATATGTGTGTAGGTCATAGAATAATATATGTAATAGTAACAAAGTTGTAGATTTTAGACAAAAGAATAAGTAATATTTACAGAATAACCTTCAGAGCTAGCTATAAAAGCACTGAAAACTATTTAAACGCTTCCATAATTCCAATGCAGTTCTTCTCCATAAACGTTTACTTGAGACGGGGCAATATGCAACTGGCCTGCTTTTGTACTGCATGCAGTAAACAAAGAAGTGGTATCACCACCACCCTAACTACTGCAGTAACTGTTATTAGTTTTTAAAAGTTAACTTTAACCTTACATCAATTAATATTACCCACATAGAAAAATACATAAATGTGATGCGACTATATATATCGGTGTCTATTTTACTACGCGCTGCGCTGTAACGCTAACCAAATATGTATTTACAAATAGGTCCTAGTTTTAGAAGCAATAATGTACGAAACATCAAATGTTTCTACTTTATAAATTAGTTGTTGTACATGATGCAATATAAATGTATACATATGAAAAAAAAATATTTAATTTCTTGACTATATACTATCACGTTACAATTTATCAGTATTAAATGCGAGCAAGCTAAAATAAATTATATGTAATTTGAACTAGAATAGTTTATATTGCATACATACTACTATTTTGTGCTATTGCAATGTACTTCCATATTTTAAAAAACAAAACGTTAACTTGTAAGTAATAAATCTGAGAAAATCAATTTGTGTTTACAAAAACACTCAACTCAGAATTATTAAGATGTTATATAAAAAAGCGAGTTCCCAAAATGGGTTACAGTAACAATATCATAATAATATTTTATAGTAAAAATGATGATTATGGTATTGACAAGATTGCTTTGGATTTTTTTTTGAAAATGGGCAAAAAGCATAGAATAAGGATTATCCTCATTCTATCCAATCCATTGTACTACTTTCTACAAAGCGCTAATTAATTTTATTTTTAGATTGTGTTTAAAAAGCTGTTGTAATATTGAATTTCTGCTAGATAAAAATGTTTTTTTTGTAATTTGAACTCTGAATAAAATTATTATTGTATAAGTGAATGAAGCAACATCTACTATTATACATACGACTCGTACTTCTTCTATACTTGAGTGGAACGATAGTTGTGTTTGTTTTTTTTTTTAAATATTCTCTCTCACGAGAATTTTTTTTATTGTTTGTTTGACAGCCTGAAAAAAGTTTTTATTTACTTTTTACTATTATTAGTTTGAAAAATTTCGCAGAGTAGACTAACGAGAAAAGGAAATGTTTTAGATGAGCTAGTAAAGNTAGACTAACGAGAAAAGGAAATGTTTTAGATGAGCTAGTAAAGCTGATGATGATGAAAATGCGAGCTCGACAATTTTACGAAACTAGAGATGTGCAATTCCCATTCTGCTAGCAAAATTATACTGAGCAGAAAAAAAAACTACGTTTTCCTTTAGGAGCGTCTGCCAAGTATTTTTTTCTTCTCCTTTTTTCGTTGCTGTTTTCTTCCTTAGTTGGTGTTCAGAATCACGCTAATTAATGAGACTCAAATCCCTTGTAAATACATTCTGATTTGCATGATGGTGATAAAATAGCGGTGATGATGAGGCAAACAAATTACTTACAAGACTAACAAGCAAGTTACGAAATCCCGTTTCTTTTGGAAAAGCAGCAGCACAGCCTTGTTAGCTTTCTTTTCATTACTTCTTGTAGCGACAAACGCGTATTCATTCGTTTGAGAGAAAAGTCAGAAAAACTGCTTACAACGCAAATTTCTGTATCTATCAAACATCTTTCATTATTATAAAAAGAGCAAAAATGAAAAAAATGCCTCGTAGATAGGTTAACAACTTTTTTTCTAATTTTTTTTCAACGCGCACAAGTAAAAACGACTTACAAAGATTAGAAAATAAAATTTGATTATGAACAGCTTAACGTGCGACTTAATTAAGCAGCACTTTCTCCAAGTTTCCACCTATTAAATTTACCATTTACGTTTTTATCGTTTTTACTCCAAGCTCGACGAGTAACAAAGTATAGAGAAACACATTGGAATAATTATTTGTAAAGTTGCAGAAATGATGAACCCAATAATAATTACCTATATTACAAATATGGACATAGTAAAATATTATGTATGTATTATTAACGATAACCATATGATATAATTATTATAAGCAGTACTATTCACATTTATACAACATGTAAAATGGACTGTATTATTGGTTTTGTTCAAGCTTGCTAATAAACATCTAAACATAAAGTTAATCTTTATACTACACCTTATAATAATCTATGTAGTAAAAATATAAATAATAAAAGTATTCTTTAGTATTCGTTGTATAAATAACTGTGACACAACATGTAATAAGCTACCTGAAATGTTTAATAATAAACTGCTATAAATACCAAAAAAGAGAATGTTTTATGCATATATACCTCAAGGAAAAGCTCATAATCAAACTCTACTTTGGAGTCTGCTAGACAAACGCGTTTTCTAAAATTTGTCTGCATCTTCGCATTATTGCAGCATAAAATAGTAGGCATTCTAGGCATTTCAAATAAATAATGTATAACAGCCAACGGATACTAAAAGCTTTTTTACTTCATCTGCGGTTTCATGTTAAAAAATAAAGCAACTTTCTCCGTCTAGATTTAGATATTATCCGAAAACTGGAAACGGAGTACATGCGGTTTTTCTTTGCTTTCCTCCTCAACGTAGAAACGAGATAAAGGCACAAGGTGACCTTACACGCATTTTGCCATTTTTTATTTATGAATTGAAGGACGATTCACTTCTCACACACATAAACACAGAATGTAACTTTGCTAATAATATACTATCCAGTACTATTCACATGTCAGCTGCCTATACAGTACATATGTATATATAAAAAAAAAAGTTGTAGCCGAAACGGTTCTCTAGTGCAGTTCTGCAGATGCGAATAAACAAGTAGCTTTCTTTGTTTCTGGAAGATTGAATATGTACCAAATTGGAGGTGAAGTCACCAAAAAAAGAATTGGAGAGCATGATCTCATAAGTGAAGCACAAAAAGGGGAGAAAAAAAGAAGGAGAATTAGGATGGCTAAGCTTCCTCATTAGTTGACTTTTGATGTTGTCATTTTACGTAGCTTCATTCGCCACCCACATCGAATGGAGGAAAAATAACGAACCTAATAGAGAAAAGAAGTATTAACTTTTTTTATCCTGCTCTTGTATAAAGTATGATTCCTTTTCCTTTATCTTTCTTTTTTACGATACCATTGCGCAAAACTTAATTTTGTCCCCTTTTCAAACAGGAAGGAAGGAGAACATCAAAGGAGAACGTATATAAGTAAGTAAATATGACTGTTCTTTTTGTTACTTTTCGTTTTTCTATGATTTGCAGTGAATTCAATAAGGTCAGCATCCAACAGCCAACAATGAAGAGGACTAGGACTATTATTACATTACTTTACTACATACTTTTTTTACAAAAGAAAGCTAAGGACTACTGGAAAAATGATATTTTTTTCTTTCATTTCATGTTTTCTACTAATCAAACATCATTAATAATGACATAATAATGAAATAAATGTAAGTACATCAAAATGACAAAGTAAACACAAGTCACAGCAAAACAGTCTCAAAGAAATTGAGACAAACATCCTGTTTTGTGATGTTCATCATTATTACTATAATTTACATGATTAAAAATAATAACATAAAATTACTCGTCAATCTGCCGCACAAATTAAATAATGACAGGTTGCATCATACGGAATAATCAAATTGCATACATCAAAGCAAAAAGTAATGATGACGACTGACGACTACGACTATAGTTAGTTTATTTTGCTCTGATAAATTATTGTGACAACAAATTAACTACAATCATTACTAGTTAAAGAGGTATGGAAATGTCTATAATAGTTTATTTTAGAAGATGCTTATGTTCATCGACGTCAACGAACGCTTTTGGTTGAACAGGGGGCACGTCAAACCATTTCTGTTTGGTGGTCGTGTGCGCGTAGCGTTCCGCCATTTCGTGCAGTATGTTGAAAATGGACTGTTCCAGAATTTCAGCCGTATTTTGAAGAATCGGACCTACTTCTTCTTCTGAGTCATTTAATGTTTGTATCTGGGTACTAGTAGTGTTTGGACGTAATTCTTGTTCCTCTTCCGCTTCTGCATACTCTTCAAACAATGGAGCTTTGCGCTTGGTGGCTACTCTAATAAACTCTGCAAAACTTGGCGACTGGATCATGTCCCTGTAATTACATTGAAAATTTACATTTAAAAATAGCCA
>JAHZMT010000853.1:0-11027 GCA_027743785.1 Sinhomidia bicolor | reverse complement strand
CTACAATGTTGACTACGATAGGTTTACCTACATCTGATGTCAGTAGTAGCTTTAAGTAGTTAAATTCTGCAAGATTATTGACGAGCCGTTGTTATAAACAAAGTAGAACTTTTAGGTAAAAAGACATTTTATTCTTTTTCTTTTCCTGTGTTTCGTAAAATTCAACCTTCTCAATAGACAAGATATGATGATGATGGCACGATAAATAATAAATTGCAACAATGACTTTTAAAATTATGAAGGCAGTAGGGTTTACGAACGAATCGCTTTATCACGTTGCGTGTCTGCAGAAAGTATTTGGCAAAAAAGTAATTGTCGCAAGGCATAAAATATTCTTGCCACATTTCATGTCATTTTACAAAACTTGTCTTGTGTAATTTTATTGCTGGTGGTGCTGTTGCTGTCACATAAAATATTTTGATGGCAGTACCGATGTATGATGCGCTTTTCCAGCTTTACAAAAATACTCACAAAGCTAGGTTGGCAATTTAGAAAGTAAGTTATATAGACAGAAAAGCAGTATTCGGAAATGGTTTGGTTGGATAACAAAAATAAGCTGCTAATGAATGTTGGTGATTTGTTAAATGGAGAAACTACAGATATAGGTATACATTCTTGATTTACTTTCTCTAGGTATATACATCATCATAACGCACTTTAACCATTGGATTAAAGGCAACAGACAATAAACTACAATAATTTTTGCACAAAACAAAGTTCGCATATGAACTTTAAAAGTCTACATGCGTGCGTGTGCCAAGTTCGTCAGTTCCAATACAAACGGTTTTCATCAAGAAAAAAGCCAACTAAAATTGTTGTTTGTGCCACATGATAATTACACGAGTAGGTAGTCTGATAAAAAAAAGTAGAAAATTACACTCCACAGCAGTTATTTGGAGAAAACAAAAAAGAAACTTTTTTTCATTTCAACATTAAAAGTGTCTTGTGACAAAAGCAGGAAGTCCAATGCTCCTCCAAGTTTTGTGACGAAAAAAAAAAACAGCAAAATGTTTTATGCATTTACAAGTTCAACAGTCTCTGTAAAAGTCAAAATACTCGGTTTAGAAAGAAGCAAGTTGTTCACTGCAGGGTTTATATAGCTGATACTTATCATCATCATCATTACAGCTAAATGATACCTAAATGTTTTCAAGTCATTGCCATTTCATTTTACTTCTTTTTCTCGTTGTCCCTACACGTGAGTAAGAAATTTGTGAGGATGGGGCATACTGAGATATTCAGTTGAGAAAAAAAGACAAAATGTGCAAGTGATTTATTTACCGTCGCAGAAAAAGTTTAAAGGTCGCAATGCAATCCTCATTTCGAACTAGTCTTCTCGGTCCCCGAGAGGATAACCCAGATTCAGAAATTATCGTCCGTTCAAGCCCTCCCTTTAGTCCAATTAATCAATCCAGTTATCAAAGTATGCCAACTGCCCGACATTTTGAACCAGGTGAAAAATATATCATTAAAAAACACGGTGCTATTTTATTATTATGGTTATATATTGAATAATTTTGTCATAGCTGGATTAAATTTCCTGATGATGACCACCGCCATCACATGGGTGATGTTACCAGGCGTAGGATTCTTTTACTCAGGCTTGGCTCGTCAGAAGAGTGCACTCAGCCTTATGATTATATGTTTGTGGGCTTGTGCAATTGTTTCAGTTCAAGTACATAATATATTGTGAAATATATATACCTACTCAGTTTGTCAGTTTGATTTCGGTATAATGAAATATATTTGCATCGTTTCACAGTGGTATCTGATTGGTTTCTCACTGTGCCTGAGTGACACTGGAGGAAAGTTGATCGGTAATTTGGACCATTTGCTATTACGAGACATTGGAGATCGAGCTTCCTTCCTCCACCCAAAAGTTCCCCTACTTCTGGTTAGCGTCTGGTACTGTCTCTTTGCTGCCATTACTCCAACCGTTTTTCTAGGTGGCATTGCAGAGCGAGCTAGATTTTTACCCACAATCATTTTCATTTTCTTATGGACCACGCTAGGTAATACAATAATTGTTATCATATTTCAATTATTTATTTTATAAAATCAACTAGACATTATAAGCGAAAGTTTAATTACTTTGGATCACTCTAGTATTTGATTTTCTCTGCTATTGGACGTGGAACCAACATGGATGGAGTTTGCAGATGGGAGGTATTTATTTATTTAGTAGTAGCATGCGAAAATTACACGATTAAAAATGTTTACGTTTTTAAATCAATTTATTTTTCAGCTTTAGATTTCGGTGGTGGCACTCCTGTGCATATTTCATCTGGAGCGTCAGCTCTGGCTTTTGCCTACATGGTGGGAAAGCGAGAGAACGCAGAGGAACTACTACCACAAAACATGAACAACGTTTATCTGTTGGTGGCACTCCCGTGCATATTTCATCTGGAGCGTCAGCTCTGGCTTTTGCCTACATGGTGGGAAAGCGAGAGAACGCAGAGGAACTACTACCACAAAACATGAACAACGTTTATCTGGGAACATGTTTCATTTGGTGTGGTTGGCTGGTTGCAAACGCTGGCTCTGGTTTGTTTCCACATTTTCGTGCCGTGACTGTGTTTGTTACAACAAATCTTGCAGCATCCACTGGAGGGATCACCGGGGGTGTTATTGATTACGTGCGGCATGGACGGAAATGGTCCGCACTGGGATTTTGTACGGGGGCAATCAGTGGCTTGGTTTGTATAACACCGGCATCAGGTAAAACTACAGCCACATTGCGAGAGCAGTCTGCGCTACCATCCGTTATTATTGGCAATGAATTAAAACAGAGTTTAAAAATCATTATAAAAGGTTTTGTGACACCAAGTTCCAGTCTACTGTTTGGCTTTCTCGGAGCCCTCTGCTGTAATTTTGCCATTTCTTTCAAAAAATTTCTCCGCGTAGACGACGCCTTTGACGTGTTTGCCTGTCACGGAGTTGGCGGCATAGTTGGAAATCTTCTCACCGGAGTATTCGCCCAAAAAGCTGTGGCCGCTGTGGATGGTCAGCGTATTCGTGGTGGTTGGCTGGACGGACACTGGGAGCAAGTTGGTTACCAAGCTATTGACTGTGCGGCTGCCTTTGCCTGGTCTTTCATGTGCACAATAGCCCTTTTATTTTTCATTGATAAATTCCCTGGACTTCATCTCCGAGCATCACCCGAGGATCAAGAAATTGGATTGGATAGAGCAGAGTTGGGTGTCGCATTTTACGAGCACTTGGACGATCTTTGCAGTGGCAATAATTTTAATCATAACAATAATAATAATAACGGCAATTTCCCGATGGTGAAAACACTTTCAGTTACTGATGGTGGCGGCCCACAAGCATCACCACAGACGGCTCCGCCAGCTTCTCAAAATTCCCCCAACGTTATAACCATCAGGACTATTAACGGCGACATGAACGGTTATGGACCTGTCCCTGGTTCTGCTCCAAATAATTTACAAAATAATTTCATCAGGAGCAATGGCTATATTAACGGCAGTGCTGGCCATGGAATGATGGTAATGGCTAATAATGGCTTTATCATGGACAGAATACCGGGCACCAACAGCATTGTCGTAAGTGATGTTGGCGGTATTCCTGGAGTGATAGGAGAAGGAGAGGCAGTGTTGGCTCCGGTTGCTGAAACAACGGAACACATGTAAAGTTCACATGATGATGATGTACTTTTTAAAATATCAAAATGGTAAGGAGTACACAGTAAATGCATAATTCCACAAACTGCTTACTACTCTGCATAATAATGTCATTGTCGTCGCTACACCAATTTATTCCGTGGACGTTCACAGTCATGTCATGTCCGTCCACTGACATGGCACATTGTTATTCCCTTTCAACGCTTTTCTGGGTGTATGTGCTGCTTAAACAAAAATGTTTGGTGCTGCCTTTTTTATATAGTCAAACAGAAACAAATACTTTTTCTCCTTTCGGTCTTTTTCAATGATAAAGTTTCCGCTTAAATCAACAAGAAAAAGTCACACTCTAAAAATATAATAATAATAATTCTAATATGCCTGCTTTTTTGTTACAATTGAGCCTGCCGTGACCGTTTGTCGGATGAATGATAATGATCATTATAGTAATCACTGTTATGGAGAGCTCTTGCATACACCGACCGTCGTACAACAATGTAACACATTGCATTAATGTAATGGTTGACTTTTATTTCATGTCGCCGACACCACTTTGTTTTCAAATGAAAAAAAATGTTTTGTTCAAATATTGGGCTTCTCTCCCTACCACTACGTAATTTTGTAAATGTGATGATGTGACAAAAAATCAAAGAAATAATAAAAATGAAAAACAAGCAGCACGAAACCACTATTGTTACTTAAGTTAAACTATACCCACTATGTATGTATATGTACACAATTACTGCCATTGTCTATCTTCATAATAATAATAATAACAAGTGGTGAGGGAGGGAGAACTGGAGGAAATCTGGAAAGACATTATATTATTACATGTCATAATCATCATCACAAACTGCATCGTTTTGTGAAATTGGTAATAATCATATTATTATTGTGTGAAGAAAGAAATGCAAAATGCAGTGTACATTTTTTACATGCTATTTTTTACTGTAAAAAAATTCTTCTTCTTGCATCACTTTTTTTGGTTTTATGACTGACTGGATGATTCAAAGTGCACGACGATGGATGATGATGTTGGCTGAACATTTTAAAATTATTTGAGAAACGAATCTCTCTTGTAATATTTTAATAAAATATAAAAGCAAAACATAAAGTGAGAAAGAAATTGTCACACTTCAAACTTCACCACTACTACACCATGTTTTTTGGGATGGTATATGAGGTTTTTTTGGTGATCTGATGAGAAATGATGGAATGTGCAGTATTTTTATTTTTTCTTCCTTCCATTTTGTCTGCCTTTTCAGTTCTCATCATCCATCCAGCCAAAGATCAGAGATGCAGACAGAATAAGAACATCACGCACGCACGACACGACTGTCATTTTCGTCAAAGAGCATTCTTTTCTCTGGTGTGACATGGAATTTCTTTCCTATCATTTGTATTACCATTGTTGCCTTATGCCGTGTACATTTGAATAAAGTTTGAATTTTTCAGTGAGTAAAAGTACAACATAAAAAATTCTTTGGATGCATTATGTTGGGACTGGTGTCATCATCATCGTCGTAATATGCATCTCTTCTTTTGAGCGGATCTGACATTACCAGGGAACTTGGTACCGAAAGGAAACATTTTTTTCTTCTGAATAATATCATGTTCTCATACAGCTTAAGTATTGGGTACATTTTGGTGATGACGATCACCACAGTTGGCTGTTGAATTGAATTGAATTGAATGCTATTTATTTCAGTGTTAATTTGTTCAGTCTTTACAGTCTGGTTATTGTAGTAGTAGGGGAACTCACAAGAAAAGGAAACTTTTTTTTTGTCGTCAACCTCAATTACGGCGATTTGGAAGGGGCATTAAGAAGCTGCAACAGCTGTGTGTGTGTGAGTGAACAGAGAGTAGATGAGTTTTGAGATGAAGTGACGGATGTACGATGTACGGAAGGCATGCATGCAATGGAATCCATCATTTGTGTACTTTGACAAGGGAACTATATGAGAGCATTATGATGAGGTACACTTTTTGTGCTTGGTGGTATGATGAACTCTAAAGCGTCATTTTGGTGTACTTTTTTATGGCAGCATTCCTTTTGGTTAGTGCTCAAACGATTAGCAGTCGCACATTACGCTTCTGCTGATGTTTTTTGGTGACTAATGTTCTATACGATTTTTGTTTTGCATCTGGTGGAAAAAAGAAGAAAATAAAAATGCTTGGGAAATGCTATGCATGCAGCTATATAATTTTACAATTTATCGACATGGATAGCTTTTAAGGCGAAAAATACAATTACTTTATTTGATATTAAAATTGATTCGAAACATTTTAATATTTTATTCTGTGAAATTGAACCTGTCAAGTGAAAGGAACACTGCCAGCTTTTTTTGCGAATGCAAAACCGGCATCACCATTTTGCCTGTCTTATTACTCCATTGTACTATTCAATTAGCTATACTTTCCGAAGCTGTTAACTTTGACTCATTCATCGTCATCATGATCCTCGCCACGCCACTGTTCATCCTTTCATTATAATCACGAGTATTATCGTGTCATATTCACACCTCCATTGTACTTGTATAGCAACAACTTGTCATAAAAAGTTTCATAAATTACCTCCTTTTTTGTACTTGTCAGATTCCTTGTTCAACATTTGTGGCTGTGCTTTTCTACTGTGCTGCTCATCAGTCAGTCAGCCATCAGCACCTCAAAAAACTCCCGTCATCACCCTCTTCATCAGTTCACAATCAGAAGCTAGCAGTTTAGCAGTAGCAGTTGATGTAATATGCAACAAAACAAGCGAATGAATGTACAAAATTGAAAATGTAAAGTGGCAATAATGACAATGAATTGCTGCCGCGGCTGCTGTTAGTTGAGAGCTCAAGTACTTTGTTATTGTTACGTTCGTCAAAAAAGTAAAAGTCATTGAAGACGATGATGGACATTTTCATAAACAAGACACTTGTCATTTTACTCTTTGAAACTGTGGCAGACCAAGTAGCATACAAGCCTTTTCTTAAATGCCTACATGTCGATTTAAAAGTTTGGGTAAAGATATTTTAAGAGAAAAATTAGTACTTAAAACTGTTTCTTTACAAAATAAAAGTGGACCCTTATAAAGATAGGAATCCGACAATGAACTCTGAGAAAGTATCCAAAAAAAATATTTCCACTAATGCACTGAATGACTCGACGGAAAAAAAGATGCATGCCCATGCAATTTTTGCTTTACGACAATGAAAAATGTGATCCAGAGAAGTAAAAGAGACAATCAAAAAAGCAGCAACTTTTTAGCAACAAAATATAAGATTTTAGTATAAAATACATAATCATCATCACATCATATAACTAATCACTATCACACTTGAACTATATACAACAAGCATTACTTTCTCTAACTATGAAAATATTTCGTAATCAGACTATGTATATCACCCTTAACATGTTTGTTCATCATCATCATCATTGGCTCCTTTTCGTGTATGCTGTTTGACTCTCTTACCTTGAAAATATTTACATTTGTTTAATGTGATGAAACTTACAATAGAATACAAAAGCATACACCAAGAGGCTGCACAGGTAAGAAGTACAATAATAATACCATCTTTTTTTAATTCTCTTCCTATACAGAGCTATCACGAAATCTTAATGGAGGTTCACTCGCTGTGTTAAAATTAGTTATATTTGATGCACCATTATTTGTTGTCATCATCCTCATAACAGAATCCTGACATTGATGAAAATCTGCTTCTTCTTCTTCCTCTTCCTCCTCCTCCTCTTCATGGAAAGCAAAAAAGTGTGTATTTCCTTCAAGCGGAGAAATCTTTCTTTCCTCTGGTGTTCCCTCAGTTGTGGTATCTTTAAAACAAGCCGAATCTAAACTACGTGGTTCTGCGGGAGTGGTAGTGCGAGGTGGTTTGTATCTCATCAGCTCTGGTTGCATTTTTGGTAATGGAGATAGCTCCCTCAGTAGCATATGAGATTGTCTTTCAGATGGCACAATCACTCCAGAGATTACAGGTACTGGCGGAATTTGAAGGCTTACTGTGGTGGAGCTACTTCGTGAGCGAGAAGCACTTACAAGAACTGAACTATCTATTGGTCCCCTGTTCGAGTGAACGTTATCATCATCCTCCATGTCTTCTTCAATGTCTTCTCCTGTGGTCGGTTCGTAGCTGAATGGCGAGCTGTATGTCTCTGGAGAATACTCCGTCTCGTATTCCGCACTTGTACTAAGAGGACGACCATCACTCTCCTCTGGGGTAATTGTGTTTGCGGTTCTTGACTGAATCTTTATCTCCACCGCGAAAATTTAGTGGGGACTTCAGAAACGATTTCCGTTTTCGATTAGTAAGAACTTTGTCGTCATCGTCTTCGGCTTCATCATCTGCCATGTACTGCTGACTATGTTTACGGAGCGGATTTCTGCCAACTGCCTGGCCAAGGTCTGGAAGAGACGTGCAGTTTTCCAAGGTTGGTACTGTAAACTGGTAGTTTGTAGAAAAGTCGGGCTCGCTACTGCCACAGTCAGAGTATTCTTCAGTGTCTATTTGATTCAAAGATTCCGGCATACTCAAAATGACAATTTCGGGATTTGGCAAAATTTCACTGTCTGGGTTCAAAGAAAATGGACAAACGCATAAAGACGGATTTGACATTTTATAGCATCATTAACTAAATGTAAACAATTTTACCTTGGCCAAATCTTAATTTTTCTGGTGTTGGAATATTCTGGGAATCAATCTGATTTTCTTCATCATCAAGTTTCTCTTCTACGAATTCCCCGCTCTCCGCTGGTAATTGTTCAATAGAACTTGATTTTTCCTCAACATTTATTGAATATACCCCAACATTTTCACTATCATCTCCATCATCTAAATCTTGGTCGGGATTGTAATCATTATTACTTATATCTACATCAATAGGAGTCTCCTCCTCCTCCTCTTCCTCCTCCTTATCGTTTCTATACTGAAGATGATGACAACTCTTTTGATGTAAAATTCCCTTGCTATAATTAAAACTACCAGAATAGCCAGCTCTCGGTGTGTCATCAAGATTGTCATCCGGAACAGAGTGTCGCGAAGCACTGGATCGACGACCACTCGTGAAACTGTTGTAGCTGGCAGTTGCATAAGACTCCTGAATTTCGGCAAAAGATACCTGTCTTCTGCCCGCATTTACTCTGTCAGACTTTCCTTCGCCTAGCCAGATTTCGCTTTGCTCCTTTCCCAGAGTAATTGGAATCACTCGTTGAATGGAAAATAGCTCAATTTTCTTGCCCGACGAGCAGGTAAGCACTTGTTCGGAATCTATCCATTTTATAGTGGGATACATTTGCTCTGTTGATGGTGATGGCGCAAGTTGCTCACTATGCTGCTGTTTCTTTGCAGTGATGATTTGGTGAGGATGAAACACTGGAAAATAGAAACGTCCCGACTTGCCCTCATCCGGCTCGGGCCCAGGCTTACGAACTTTAACAATCATGGGTTCTCCAGAACTGTAGAATATTGAAAGAGAGCCGCAAAGTGTCATCACAGCAAAATACGCGTTTTCGACCAGCCACTGAACGTCGGAAATCCAGCAGTCTTGTTTATAAAAGTGACAACCGTCGTAGTCTGAATGATTGCAAAGGGAAATTCTCTGGCGTTTCACAGAAATGGGGTGCTGTACGTAGGTGGCGATATCTTGTACATGAATGTACATGCCGAGATGGTTGCTTATTGCTATTGCAACTTTTGTGCAGTCACTGGATAACCTATTTTATATAGACAAGCGTTACTTTCATTCCCTGAATATTCTTTTCATTTCGTAAAACTTGAGTTCTTTTTACTTTGCAACAAATCTAGCTCCCAAATTATATGGTTCTGCATCAGATTCCCTGAGCGCCCAGTCCACGTCTACTTGAAGCATTTCCCACGACATTGTAAACTTATCCGTACGTCTTTTGATAGTACCGTAAACCAGCTCCAATCGCATATTTTCCATCACTCCGTACAGCATTGCCCCACTAACGACCGACTCCTCAAAGTCCTCATTGTTGTAGCAAAGCCTAGCTTCAAAACAGGGATTCCCTCTCCTCTCCTCTAACCACTTGGCTATAAATCCTTTTTGCATGATAATCTTATACCATTGCCCGGGCACCTGATTCCCTCTTATATTGGCTATACTTTTAGTCCTCAAAGCAGTTTCATAACTTGACAAAAAAAGATAGCAGTCTGCAGGACTGAATGCACAGAAAACGGCTAGTCCGTCGAGAAGTGATGTGAGATAAGGGAACTGGCACTTGAAGCTTTCCGATAAACCAGAATAAGTAAAGGCAGATACAACTCCTGCTTCCCACCATGCGAGTGTCGACGACGACGACATTGTCCTGCCATCGGTTATTTGTATGCTCTGTAGCGTTGCCTCTGGGTTTACTTGATTAGCTTTGCTTTTACTGCCACTGAAAAATTCTGCAAGCTTCCCAGGAATATCGTACCATTTCGTTTGTCTGGGTTGCAATTTGATAAATGGTGGTTTTTTTATGTGCTTAAGTTTCTGAAGACTATCCGTTAAAACGAGCACGTCGCCAGAAGGCTGCATACCAAAAAGTAGTTTTCCTAGCAGAAAATGATGACGAATTTGCCTAACAATTATGTGGTAATAAAAGCATTTGTGATAATTAGCGATTATGTTTACCATTTGGAGTCAAGTAGTGTGCCACACACTCTCCAATCGTCTTTGTAGCAACTTCGCACTCAAAAATCTTAAATGCTTGTAAATTCATAAATGCAAACTTTGACCCGTTGTGGATAACTAAATCTAAGCGTCTTGTGCTTAGATGTTGAAATCCTTCCAAACGTTCCTGAAATATGCAAAATGTTCTGTTTACACTCATGTATTTCAAAAATCATGTACATCCATAATGTTTTACTTTATGTTTTACCTCATCAATAAGATATTCAGAAAGCCCAACAATGCTCCAGTTTTTACTTAATTCTTCTTCGAAATCGGGTATTCCAATAGTGGCAAAATTTTTAAAAAGGATGGATTTGATCGTGGCCATTAGGAAATTAGTATGCTTGAATATTGTTTTCAAAACTGACACAACACTTTTATGTTTCTAACTTATCGCTTTCCACTTATTTGTTGCAGGAAAGAGCTATTTGGGTGGTTACACATCAGGTAATCAGGTCACTTGATGACTATAAGTTCATCCTACTTTTCCCAGTTCAAGAAGAACGGTTGTTTGCATCATCAACATTGTTATGCTGAATTGAATAGCAGGAGTTCCATCCAAGTTCCAGCATAACACGTTCAAAAGCTTACGAGCTATGTATTTTAAATATGTTGTCATTGTGTTTTTACTTTCAAAATAATTTGTTCGCATATAAAAACGTAAAAGATTTTGAATTTGTTACCTAAGAACTGGGGATGTGGATGCCCAACAAT
>JAHZMT010000852.1:0-29163 GCA_027743785.1 Sinhomidia bicolor | reverse complement strand
ATTGCAAGATTGGGATGAAGGTATTGGCACTTCCAGTGTCTCGACGCCAGGCTCTGCAAAAAAGGGTGGCGTGAAAGCGACACCTGGATCTGCGAACGCAAAGAATACTTCCTTAAACTCTGACAGCGGTGCAACAGGTAAAAAACCAGCTGCAAGGCGTCGGGTAGGTAGTGCTAATAATTTTCCTATTACCAATATACAAGCACCAGTTTTAAATACACCACCACCAGCAAGAAGTGTCGCTAAAATTGAAGGAACGGTAGCAAAACCGTTGACACAATTCGAACAGGAAATGAACAACGAACCTGTGGTTGAAGCTGACTTGGAGAAAGCTTCAACACTCTGGAGTACAATCTTACCAGAAGAGCTGGTTTTCGCTCGGTGGCGTGACAAGAGTTATTACTCTGGCATGATCAAGGCAAAGGGAATGAACGATACTTGGGTGATTGATTTTGACGACGGGATGGATGATGTTGCTTCTGAGACGCATATTGTCCCAATTCGTATTTTGGGAGTTGGAGTAAAAGGAATTTATTCTCCAGATGAAAAATACGAAGCAAGAAGTGCAGAAGTTATTGGACAAAAATTGTAAGTGTTTAATGCAAACTATGAGATTATTAAAATAATAATAGTACGAAATTAATATAACAGTGTTAACAGTGGGATGGATCCAGACACAAAGCGACAAAATGTCAAGTATGCCATCAAAATTTCTGGAGAATCTAAGCCAATTTGGTGCTCTCGAAGGCAGCTAAGTATCAAGGAAGTAGATGCAAAGAAACTCCGATTGGAATATCAACCTCCAATTTCACAAAAAGCTGGAGATGTTAGCTTAGGTAAATAAAATGATGCAAAATTTCCAGCAAAAAATGACAACGTCGTCGTGTTTTTTCTCATGGTTTTTTGGTGCCATTGTAGATAACATTGTCTCTGGCCCAAGACGTCGTACTAGGGGAGGAAATGAAATTGAGAATTCGTCCTCAGACACCAAACTTGCTGGTGCTTTCGATGCAAGGTTGGTAGTATAAATAAATAGCTGTTATAATTTACATTCACAACTTTTAAAATGTACAGATGTAATACACATGTATTCGTATTTTGTATTTTTGTGAAATTAGCTCTGCAGATGATAATCTGAAAATTACTCCGAAGCCTCAGCGAGGCTCAAAAGCTGGAAAGAAAACACCTGCGTCAGAAGCAAAGAAAAAACGCGCAACTAACACTGCAGTAGTAAATACACCCGTAACAAAGGACGCTAGTACATCATCCCCTTCAAAAGAAGTTGTGGAAAAGAAGGAGTCTTCAGTGAAAAAGGAATCATCAACTAACAAGAAATGTACTGCCAATCATAGTTTACCAATATATACTCAATTTATCATGAACCGTATTGGACTTTGGTGTATATGTAAATAATTTGTTGATGATTTACAGCTGTAATTGAAATAGGAAAGAAAAAGTCAAAGAAAACATTGTTCCAAGGAATTCAGTTTTTCTTAACAGCTAGTGGTGGCGGCGATCCCGGAATTAGTGGTACATTTTGTGACCATTATAGTTGTTATTATTACTATTATTATGTATGAGAAAGATCATCACTGTGTTTTTTTAAATAATAGGAACACCGATAATACCCCCAGAGCCGTATGACAAGGAAGATATCAGAGATCAAATTGAGAATAGTGGAGGGTCAATAATCGACACTGTTGGAAGCGAAACAGCAGAAGATGTATTCTTAATTTCCGATAGCTACGCCAGAACAGTCAAGTACATTTATTGCTTGGCTGCAACAATCCCGTGCGTGTCTCATTGCTGGGTCAAACGGTGTTTGGAAGTGGTTAGCATGATTATAAAAATTATACCCTTATAATAAAATTATTCTTGTGGAGTTTAGTGCAACCAAATTGTTCTTCTTTTGAATATTTAGAATGAAATCGTAGATTGGAAATTTTTTAAACTTCCTGCCGGATGGAGTTTGGAGAATCAAGATCTTATTATGGATCATGAGAAAAAACCCTTGAAAGGATGCAAAATTTTTGTAACATCAGAGTCTGATCAATTGTACAACTATTGGAAACCCGTGCTAACTGCTGCTGAAGCAATACTTATGAAACCACCTAAGAAAAGTAAGTTCATTTTTCTACTTTCTCTTATTGTTTCAAATATAAATCTCATTTGTTGACTGACTTATTACTTTCGATGTCTTTGTTTTCAGAGGGGACACTTATACCAGCTGGTACAGAGGTTATTGTAACTGACGACCACTCGGATTCCATTGTGGATCTTGTCCGAGAATCTGAAAAGAATCGTCTGCCCTACGTCAAACCAGAATGGTTGGTGCAAACTATTATTACCGGTGAGAAAGCCCATATGTACGGACACGAAAAATACAGGATTTTACTCAACGAAACAGAAGAAGAAAGTGAAGATCCTACTGGGGAAGTGTCTGCAGTTATGGAAGAATCAAATGAAAACTATGATGTTTTAGCACAGATGCAGAGTCCAGACTAAAAATTTGAGAGAACAAGAAAGTAAACTTGTTGAAAAGAAGTTTGGTAATATTGTCAGTGTTACCTCTGAAGAGCGGCTCTTCTTCGTATCTTTTCTTCAGCGCAAACTAATTAGTTTTCATACGAGCATAATAGGTTGGAAACAATGATTTTAATGTTTCCCTCTAGATTATATTGTCTTTAGTAAGTTACTTATTACTGAAATGGTTGTTGGATGTTCCAGATTATGGATAATTATGTAACTACATATTGTGTGCAGCCCTAAAGTATGTTTGATTAAGTGAATGTTGATGTGATTTATTTTAATTTCTATATAATTTTGTCTTGCATTTTTTGTTATGTTTTTATGAAAACGTTACATCACCTTTATCTTGTAAATATTAGAGGTTATAATATCACGTAAACTTGATTCGTTGCATAAACGGTTGTAAGTAATGTAACAAGTATTATCATTGTTTTGTTGAAAATTACTTCACAACCTTTAGTTGTACTATACTACTTCAATTGTGTACCTTTTTTGTCGCTTTTGTCTGTTGGTATTGTCAAAGTTGCATTTACTCAGTTAATATAATTATAGTAGTGTAAAGGACTCAAGAAAAAAAACAAGTAAAATAAAATACCTAAATATATACACTGTCTTATGCTAAGAAACTTAAACCCATGATATTTAAAGTGATGAAGAGCTGGAAATATACTATAGTAGAATGGTAATAAAAAGGAATGATGAAACATGAGCTGTGACGATGAATGCTTGAAGAAAGCCTGAACTGATACTATGTAGTAATTACTATTGTTAAATTTTAAAAAAACGATGAAACAAATTAATGTATGTACATTAGAAGTTGTTTAAGCAAGATATATCCCTAACTAAACCATTTACGAAACGTAAATGATGGCATAAAATAAAAGTAGATCCGTAAGCCATAATATGATTGATTACCATTAGTACACAGATCTAGGCTAAGAATAATATTGATCTTTCAGTTGTATAAACCTAGCCATTACGCAAAAATGGGTGAACCCACAGAACCAAGAAAGCTAAAAAGCACTTGTTTAGCAGCATATAATATTGTCGTTATCTCTATTTTATGATAATTGAGTATTGCATTTTCTTTCACCCTGATATATATGGTGTTGATATTAATTCTTCCCAATTTATATGTTGTCTATTATTTGTGGCATTTGTATTTACTGTATAATATATCATAAAAGTTTTCATATGATAAATTCTATTGTTACCTATTCGGGTAAAAGCATTTGGAAAAGTTTACCTATTTACTTTTTTGTCATGATAAATGCATTTGTTATAATTACATGCTGTCTTCTTAAGTCTTTTGTTAATTAAATGTTACTTTACCATTATATGATGATCTTTTGTTGTATGATGATCCTGCAGCCATCCGAACAACTCAGCTGTTTGTTGGCGCATATGAATTTTCTTCACGAGCAAGATGAAAATGATTTGTTTGAAAAGGTTAAATAATGTTACATTAAAAGTTTCAAAATAAAAAAAAATGTATTTTTGTGTGTGGAACATGGCTATATATTACATAGTAAATGTACATTTATAACAAGTATACATTTATGTAAATAATGTAATAATAAGTTGGCATAATGTTATTATTACGGCTATTTTAAAAATATTTTTGTTTTTAATGTATATTGTGTTGTATACATGATATGAGTAAAAATATACTTGATTTTCTTGCAAGGTTTTTTGATCTTAACTGTCTCATAGATTTCTAATATGTTTGGTTTTTGTTGTTTTGTTTGGTAAAATTAAAATTTTGACTTGAAAAATAAACTATATTATGATATAAATTTGTTTTTTTTCGTTTCAGAATAATGACGTCATGAATTTACTGTGCTTTGTTGTTCTGTCAAACTGTTGCTTTTATTACACTACAAACTACAATCATACAAAATAATACTCTTAAAATTCGCATATAACCTTAACTAACAAAAAACATGCAAACGAGAAAGTGAATAAGAACGACGGAAGAAAATGATTGTAAAAAAGTTTCTAAAAACTTATATAGGTNAAAACATGCAAACGAGAAAGTGAATAAGAACGACGGAAGAAAATGATTGTAAAAAAGTTTCTAAAAACTTATATAGGTAAGCAGTTTTTTTTGTAGTTTGTTGGTCATGGTCATATAGTTTTTATGCGTGACTAGAGACTTTTTCATATATACAGGGCTTATATAATTTCAGTAAATTATTGTATTCTCTCTGGACAAGAAACAAATAACAAAAAAATATCACAATGAGTATGTACAGAAGCGTTCCGACAAGACGAAGGTAGTAGTAGTAGACTATGAATCTTACATTATTTTTTTCGGAATGTATTTTTGGTTGTCCGACTAGACTTTTATTTTTAAATAACATTTTTTTGTCTAGCTGCCTATCATTTTCTCACTACTAATCATTTTCTCTTCCTCCGATGTCGCGGTATTCTGAATAACCTTTGATAAGGGTTGCTTCCGGGACTACCTGGAACAAAAGGAGTATTGCTTCTTTGAATCATTGTTCCGTTACGACTTATAAAAGATGGGGTGCTTAATGACATCATTGTTTTGGAGTGGTCACTACTTTGAAGTTGGTGATCTTCCGTTCTCATTCTCCTATTTGTTCTCCGATGGGGGAGTTTACTAGAAAACAAGGGTGACACGGTGGACTTTTCTTCTTCTTGCTGCTTCCACTTGACACTTCTTCTAATACGCCTTCTTAAAAACACTGAAGATGACGACGTTGATCTTCTAATGTCGACATTCTTATTATTATAACTATCATGCGCACCATGTCTGATATTGCTTTTGCTTCCTTCTTTATCATTGCCAACATCACCGCAAATTCTTAACGACGAGACGCGGTCATTGAGACCGAATCTTGAGAGATGCATTACTTTCCCCGTTACACGTTCACACTTTCCTCGACAATTTTGGTGCTCACAGAGAAGATAACAGTCTCCCATTGTGTCCACAGATGAGAAAAAATCGTTAAGTTTCCCAATCAGATTAACACATGTCGAGAGACCAATGTGGAGTCTGGATCGTATCCCTAAAATCGTTGGGAATTTTTTCATTTCGTTAAAAGAATTATCCACTTTTGCTGGGGCTAGTTGGTACTGCTTTTTTGACAAGATTATAGGAATAAAAGATGAAGAGCATCATACCTCTAAGCTCACTGTCTTCGTACAAAAGAATCAAACGATCAATAGCGGCAGCAGCAGCAGTGGTAGTAGAATGTTCAGAAGTAGATACGACGGTGGTGGAGGCGGGAGTTGGGGCTGAGGTAGCGAATTTCATGAGAAGTAATCCAAGCAGAACAATGACGCGACTTGTTGATAAGTTGACACAAAATCTTGTTTGTCGTGATAAACTGCTCATAATATTTTAAGAAAAGTCTCTAACTAAACTAAAGGTTTTTTAGTAGTAGTAGAGAATACATTGACCACGGAGAAAGTCCTGGAAGAAAGGCGTACTTTCATTATTCTAGATATTTTTATTTTATCTAATAAAGTGTAAATAGGGTTGAATGTAGCAAACAGAGAGAAAAAAATATTTACAGGTAAATACTAAAAGTATCGTATAGTTTATAAAGCCCTTGAATACAAACGCTGCTACTCTGCTTTTTAATCCTTTTTGTTTATCAAAGCCTTTGATAAGCATTGTCACGCAGTGATATTTTTTTTTACAAAAATTCAACAATATCTACAACAGTAGATCTGCCAATAGAAAGGAGAGTTTTTTGTTTGTTGTATTGAGTCGGTGGTTTTGTTACTACAGTTATTTTCACTACGGCTTGTTCCCAAAGAAAGCAGCTGCTTTCTCCGCCTCTATCACTTGGCATATCTTGAGATGATTGACGTGGTAGTGGTGGTGGTGGAGTGTATGAATATTTAATGCATCATGTGTGCATTTTAAATAAATTGAAATATAATGTATGCTACAAGGTTTTGAAACTAGAATTTTATTAAGCGTGGATATTTCAGAGTATACTAGACTAGAAACTAGAATTTTGACGGGGCGTTTTTGGTGGTATACCAGCGAAGCGAATGTTTTTCGGTTTATTTGGACCGACTCGATTATCTGCTGCTGCTGCTGCATTTAGGTTTCCAGTTGAATCTTTTTTCGTAGACTCATTATTAGTACGGAAATTTGCAGATTTACTATTAGTTCTTTTCAAAGTCGGTTTTATGTTACTGGAAGGACCAGCATTATCGTTTGCCTGCTTACTGCTTGCATTTTCGTCATTGCCCAAATCGAACCAACTTGGATTTTTACTCAGGGGCTTTGGAGGAAGAGGGGGAGGTTTTTCATCGCTAAACTTCCTAATTGACTTAACTTTGTTAAGCGAAAGATGCTTCTCTAGATTAACGGAAGGTGTTAATGGCAAATTACTCAGTTTCAGCTCTGGTAGCGACTGCCGTTGTATTCTTTCTTTTGAGCGTTTCTTCCTTTCAGTTGAAGTTGGTAATGGATCAGAATGTCGACGTTGTTGTCCGTAGCCTGAACCCAAAGCCGCTTTGCTGTTTATGTAATTGGGGAAATCTTTGTTGCTTTTCTTAAACTGGTCTGCAGTCTGTCTATTTACCATTAGCGGGGTTGTATCATTAGGGCCATACTTTGTTGGTGCTCGATTCAATGGAATCGGATTTTGGACAGGTGGATTCGTTTTCTTTGTACTAGCATCCTTTTGTTGTGTAAGAGGAGGTGTGTTAATACTGGTGATGTCATCAGGCCATTTTGGAGCTTCGTTTACTGCGCTACCGTTAGAATTGTCGGGCAAAGTAGTTGTTATTTTTGTGCCGGGCTTTGTTTCTGGCTTTGAAGGGGGAGCAACTTTATCTTTTGTATTGTCAGTTTGAATGCCCTTTGCCCGTGACGTCTTTTGACCAGGTCTTCTATTCCATGCCTGACTTGGCTTTTCTTTCAAGTTGGTTGCTGGTGGGTATTTAGCTAAGTCATCCAAATTATTTTTGTCATCCCCAGTTTCTCCTCCAGATAACCAGTTGGGGATATCAACAAACGGTTTGACACCTCCACCATCCGGTAAATCTCGCAAATCTTTAGGAACATGCTCTCCGTTTCTTCCATTACGTAATCCAATAGAAATCTTTGAGGATGGACTTGCTTGAGTTCCTTTAGAAGGATTTATACTCGGAAACTTTCCCATTCCATCACTTTCGCAAACTTTTGCTATCAATCTTCCGCCCTCGGTTCCACTCAATTGAGCGGCTACTGTCGGTGAATTGTACTGATCGCAACAAATTGGCGGTGCCATTGCCCCAACAGGAAGTAGTCTATTGTCATTATTTTCAAAACGTTCCTCTACAACCGCTACTGTACATCCATCAGAGTGATTGATTGCCATGCGAGGTTCCTCCAATGTTCCATTTGCGTTGCCATTGCCATTTCTCAAGTCTGATGATGTACTATTACAACTGTCATTATTTTTAAAACGTTCCTCTACAACCGCTACTGTACATCCATCAGAGTGATTGATTGCCATGCGAGGTTCCTCCAATGTTCCATTTGCGTTGCCATTGCCATTTCTCAAGTCTGACGATGTACTATTACAACCGTTGTTTCCCTTATAACAAGAATTGCCGTTATAATGGTGGCCTGTATAAAGTCAGACGATTATATGCTTGGCCAATGTTCCTCGCCATAGGAAATCCACTACCACTTCGACTGTTGCACCCACAATCATTTGCATTATAGGGGATGTTGAACGGAAATGGATTATTATTACTTTCATATCTTCCACCAAAATCTGTAAAGGAACGATAAGAGGTTTCCGAAGCATATCGTTGACCGCCACCTACTCCTCGAGTCACTGCATTTTGTAAATACTGAGACCGATTGCCAGCAAATGAATAAGGAACGACATCACTTGGTGCAAAACTCACAGACGAGTTGGAGGAATACGGGAATCTTGACCTTCTGTGAATAATTCGATCAAAATCCCGTGGATTGTCAGAAGATGGAGTTCTACATGGAAATGACAATAATGTGAAAATCTAAAAGAAAACATTTGAATACCTAATATCAAGATTTATGAAATATACCCGATAAGATATACTCCAAACTGTCCATTCCCCATGCTACTTCAGAATGTATGTCACTGAGAATTTTGACAGTAAAATTTTTAAAAAACTATTAAATCATGATTCCAGTGATTCCTGTTGATTCAATAACTTTATTGTTGAGTAAAATGTAAAATATATGCATTCATTGGTGCTGATGAAATGAAGGTGCTGTTTAACTTTGATTTGACGCTATATAAAGTTGCTAAGCATGATGGTGAAAGTTAATAAGAATATAATAGAAAAAAATATACGACAGGACACTGGACAATTGAGATGTAAGCTTTACTTGTTTCCTCTAAGCGCTGGACATTCTTGGAATTGAAAGGATAACAAAAGAATGGGGATATGAGTTTCTCAGTGTGTTTTTTGTTTCGCTTACTACGTAAAATATTATTTTAGCACGAGTAATTTCGAGTTTATTTCCAAATAGAAAATTCGATAAAAACATTCGTCTTCAATCAAACGCGCCATTACACATTTGTACTTTCTATGTGATAACAATAATTCTGTAATAATATTGAACGGACATGACCCTTTTTCGATACTTTCAAGGCAGAGGAACTCAAGTAGACCAGTACTTTTTCGCCTTCCTGTTCAACTGACCGCTTGCGTCAAGTTTTGACAAACAGAATCGTTCTGAGTATCACGCATTTGCTCTCCGACAACTAAAGGCAACAACAAAGACGATGATGCTGCTGGTTGAATAATATGTACTTCTTCCTGCAATATGTCAGTAACGCAGTCGTCGAAATTACCATTACTATTGTTGTTATTACAGTCACTGCTGTTGTGTTTGTCCCTGCCCAGACATAATTTTCCTCCGTAGTACACTGAAAAAGGTTCGCTGCAAGTGAGGTCACTAGTGCAAAAACTAAATGGTGGAATGCTGTCAAATTGCTGTATAAAAGGATTAAATAAAAATTCAAAAAAACGGAAAATTATTATTACAAAGGAAAAAATGACGGGATTTGGTTAACACGAAAATAACGAGGAGAGTCTAAAAATAAAGATGAAGAGGAGGAAGCTGATGTTTGTGGAGGACGTACATTGGAAGGAGGCATATTATTATTTCTGTCACAAGTTTCATTTTGCTCGTCCATAATCAGATAAATGTTTTTTGGGGCAATACTTTCCTTCAAATCCGTCACTTTAGGAAAAGAACCCTCTGCAGTTCGCCTAATAAGAGAATAATATTTTTTTTACAAAAAGACGGGAATGCTAAGTTTATATATATATTTGTATAGAGAGCTACTGTACTAACCTGCGAACAATGATATTCAAGTCTATATGGTTTTTTCCTAAGTGTTCCTTATTCTTTGGAATTAGCATTGTCACATTAGTAAATCCCATCATTCCGTCAACTTCTACTTTCGCCACCTGTGATTGAGACGCAAGTGGGGGCATTATTGACGGTGTCACCATGCCTGTTTCTTTCTTATCCTTCTCTATAGTTTGATTTGCTGGTGTTATAAGTTTGCCTAATGAGCTTTTCGAATTATTATAGCAATCAATGCCATCATCCTCATCAGGAGTTTCAAAGAACACCGAAATTTCTCCAAATTCTTTACTAGAGGATGAATTTTTAAACATTCTTCTCAAGTCTTTCAAGCTACCCTTGCTAACATTCTCATCCCCGCTATCATCCACATCAAGCTCTCTCTTAAAAAGCTGCTTGGGTGACTTGACTGAGGTGACAGTAGAGCTACCACAGCTTCCTTCACTCACACTTCCGTCAGTATCCTCGTGCTGATGATCATACGGTGGGTGAAGGATTCTAACAGACTTTGTTGAGTTTGAACGTGCATTCTTGCAGCAAGCTTTTGCTATAGTTGAGTCCTCCTGCAAACACAAGCTCACTGATTTGGCTGTTCCGCTCACAGACGCAGTCACGGTTGCGCTTTGGCTATTACCATTTTTGAGAATTCCTCTTTTTGCTCGTTTGAGCTTCAGACATCCTTTCCTCTTTGTCTGAGTACCTTGAGATGTTGTTGCAAGTGAAGGTACTGGTTTCTTATTGACGTCTCTATTAGCATTTCCAGTTACATCAGTACTTCCACACAACGATAGCTTACGTTTTACTAAAACGTGAATGCTTTCTTCAGTGTTAGTAGGATTAAGAGGGAAATTTTCATCGTATTGGTTTAGTTTAATTGCATTATTTTTGCTACTTTCTCCTTTGCTGCTCACAGAAGTCTTTGAATGTACCCTTGACTCTTTTCCTGAGGACTCTCGTTTGCTTCCAGCACTGTTACTGGTTTTGAATTGTTTTTCCGATTTCTTTGCCGATCCAGGTCTTGATGTATTTGCATTCGGGTGTGTTCCGTATTTATGCATAATTTGCCAATGTTGTGGACGTTCCAGTGTGTGCCGCTCAGTCAAGAACTTGGGTGTTGCTAATCTGTCAATTGTTTCATAACGAATTCCAGGCTTGGTTGTATAAGGCGAATCGTAGTACACAGAATGCTTGTCTGACTTTTTTGAATTGGTACTGGTCGTGGATGACCTTCTAGATACTGATCTTCGGTTTTCTTTTTTTGGTGTTTGCGGTTTACTACTGGAACTTGGCGTAGCTGGTCGTGAGGGCACATGCTGAGGTGATGACCAAGGACGAAGACGGTTTATTTCTTTCTCATTGTTGACCCCTGAATATTCTTGATAATTGTACCGATAAGTACTTGTCCAAGGTTTTCGTCGTTGTTGCGCTTTTGGAGAAGAGGTGGAGGAAATTCCAGCGGAAGTGGATTCACTGGAATAATAATGACCAGTGGATGTACTAGGGCGACGTTTTGAACTGATTGAGTGAATCTTCTTGTTGAGTTGCCGGGCAAAGTATCGTTCCCTTTCATCTTGAATACATTTGATACGGACCAAAGCAGAGACAAGATGGTCAACAACTTGCGCAGTAGCTTGGGAGCTGAGCTCAACCGCAGCGTTATCCTTACTATTTTGCTTCTTTTTCTTGCCTGTCTGTGCTCGCTTTTTTAAGGAAGTAGTTGGTGTGTCTCCACCTTCACCAGAGTCTGGAACCGATTGAAAACTTTCCTGTGCAGTTGACTGCTGTCCTTTTCTGGTTTTTTGAATCGATATCGAGTCAGTTGCAGATTTTGGCCTTTTGGTCGATTCCGCCATTGGAATCAGTGGTGGGATTTTAATGACCTCTGTGGAAATTAACTTCTTAACAGTTGGAACTATTTCGGTGGGCGCCCCATTCTCGTTAGTTTCTACTTTTTTGACGAAGGCTAGTTTCCCGATAGTTTCCTCATTTTTGACAGTTGCCATTTTCTCGTTAGCTGCAACTTTCTTGATGGTTACAACTTTCTTCTTAGCTTCTACTTTCTCGGTTATTATCATCTCCCCGTTGGTTGCCCCAACTGCCTCCTTCATTTTTTTGTTTTTTGCGTCAGAATCAAAACATTGGGTTGCTGCATTCTCTTTAGTCACAGCAGAAATATCTACTGTAGCACTCGTCAAGCGCAATGTTCGATCTTTCTTTTTCTTGAAAAGTCTTTTCCGAATTAGGGTACGACTGGATTTAACTTCATGTACAGGGAAAGTCATTTCCAATACTTCATCAGTGTTGTCGTCACGCTCATCATCAGTTTCACTACCTGTGCCAATTATCAGAGCTCTGCCAGGACTCGATGTCAATTCCCCACCATAACTATGGTTGGAAGATGCACTAACGTTCTTGTTGACATCCATGAAGCCATCACTAGAACATTTGTGAATATTCACCACTTGAGAGATAGACATTTCTGGTGACAGGTTGTTGCAGTATAATATGTTGGTCAAGGAAGCAGACTCCACTGGGGTAAGTAGATGCGTGACTTCCTCTTGGAATCTACACGTTTTAGACTTACTACGCTTTTCTATGGGCACGGCTTTTGTTTGCTTTTCTTCAATGAACGATGATGTTGGTTGTTGAAGAAGTTCCCAAGTAAGTTTCTGAAATGAAGTTGGTGGTTTCTGAGGAAGTTTCTGCTGCAGTAGTGGCAGTGGCTCCACAGATGACTGCGTAAATAGGTTTGGAGAAAGTTCGTGAGGATACGGTGATGGGGCCAAATCAACGTCAACTTGAGCTAACGTGGGCTCTGGTGTGGTCATATCCACCGGGATTTCTACAGACGTAGCTCTAAATTGTTCTGGAGTGCAACTAGTCATGTGCATATTTTCATGTGGAGAAAGTTGATCTACTTTTGCAACTAACAAATGATCTTCTCTCAAACATGCTACGTTGCTCAAAATACGCTCTTTTACATTCCCAAACGTTTCATCGTCTTTCCCAGTTTTGATTTCCAACTCAGACATGATAACATCCGGTTCTGGATTTTTACACATTGGACCAATGAATGTTCCCATACTACCGACCAAGCTCCTAATTGCACTAAAAACAGTTGCGCTAGAGTGAGCACTGCTTGCTGCGGAACTGCTTCTGCTAGGACGATCTTGTTGAACTGCATCAACTTCATAAACGGTAGAGACAGAGTCCAACATTGACGGCGAGGACCCATCCGAAGAAACGGAAGAAAACGCTGAATGGCTCGCACCTTCAATTACTTGGTAGCTTGATTGCTTGCTATCAAATAGAGGCTGGTCGTCCAAAAAGTCTTCAATCGGAAGATCATCATCGTTGTCAATTGTTTCGGCGTCTGTATCTTCCCTTTCATCATCAGTATTTATAATGGAGTGAAATTCATCGGCTTCTGAAGTCATTAAACTGCAATCGTCAGTTCCCACTGTTTCAGTTAAGTTACAGTTTCCATCATACTCTGTTTAAAAACAGATTTTATTTTAACGTGGCAGAACGTCAAAAAATTGTGAAAAAAGAATAATTATAAAAAATGCGGTAATGTTTTACCGTTAACATGATCATCTGCAAAACTGTCTCCACAGCCAGTATTCAAAAATGTATCACTAGCATTCGCCTCATTAGCATGACATGGTTTTTTAAGAACAATTATCTCCGGAGAAGCTGAACTGATATGGGCAGATTTAGTTTGGCTTTGGATAGCGTCACTTCCTTGCTCTTCCTTTTCTCCTCCATAAACGAATTGGTAAATGTTTTGCTCTGCTCCTTGACACTGTCCTTGATCGGCTGCTGGAGATTTGCCTCTGGTCGAAGCAGAGTTTCTGCTGCTGCTCCTCCCCTTTTTGGTCTCAGTTTGCTGAGCAGAAACGCGGCTGCATCTCCCGGTGCCGTCAGCATCATTCTGGGTCTCCTCAATAGCTTTACTACAGGTTTGCTCGAGAGTTGCTGACGTCACGACGAGCTGTCCGTTGCCGGCATCATTCCTGTGGAGGGACTCTGCTGATGTTGCCGATGGTGGTAATGGTGTTGATGAAGCATCGCTCCTGTTATTTTTTGGTATTGGCATGATTTTCGCATGATCATCATCAACGTGCCGATGACTGGGAGCTTTTCTATCATCATCATCATTCACTCGCACACTAGGCGGAGGGGATAAAGGAGGAGCATTAAGGCCGTCTGTGGCTAAAGCTAAGGAAGGACAGCGAGGATCGGGAGGAAGCACAGTTTGGTCTTGCGTTTTTTCTTGGATTGCTGGATGGGAAAACATTTTGTGGATCAAGGAAGGGAAATTCATCATTAACGCTTTTGACTCCTCGTCTAGTGAGAGGTAGTGAAGTGATGACATTTGAAAATATTTTAATACTGAAGTGGATGCAGGGGACATGGGTAAAGGTGTATTGGAAACGTTTGCGGTTTGATTAGACGTGGGCAAGGGAATACTAGGAATGCTTGCAAGGGTCGAAAGTAAGGTAGGAAAATCACTCATTTGTTCACTATTGCTACAACTGACCATGGTAGATTTTGCTGGAGGATATAGTTTGAAGGTGAACAACACGACATTCACACAACAACAACGATGGTGGTGGTGATGATGATAATGGTGGTTGAAGTGATTGTGGAGGTTGGTGGCGTACAGCACACAAAGACAGATACAACACGACAACTACCATCGTCATCAACAGCACAACAACTCTCAACAAAAAAGTATGAGATATGAGAACAAAGAAAAAAAACTCAATGGAACGAGCTACAAAAAAGTTACAAACGAATGTCACGATATAAAAAGCGCATTTAGTAATAATTAATTACCTGATTGTCTAAAAGGGCTGAGAACGGAATCGTTGGGACTTTCAATGGTATAGGAGGAGGAGGATGTACATGTTAAATTCCACTTATGGAGGGGATCCTCTTCTTTCGGGGGAAGCTGAGACAAATTGATAAAAATGCCAGTTATTAGTCTTTATAAAAGTAAAGTAAATAGATAGATAATGAAGGAGGTGGTATTCTACTAACAACATGTTTTTTGTATATGTGTGTGTTACAAACAAAGAAAAAGAAAAAAAATATTGATCGATTTATTTTTTGTGTGTGTCTAGGTATGTAGCTGTTTAAATCATTATCAGCATGTTGACTACATGTAATGTATTGGAACGTCAATAATATAAATGGAAGGGAGGAAGAGTAATAATAATATTGCATGCGGCGGGTGCCGATGGCATGCCATCGTACTGGTATGAATATGAAAATACCAAGAGAAAAGGACAAAAAGGGTTAAAATTGATTGGTACGAGGAAATACACAGAAAGAAAACATATTACCGTTCATAGCAAGCTACCTTGGTTGTTGTATTTCCTCCGACTCCAACGACGTCAGAGTGTCGAGTTGTTTTATTGTTTGGTTGCTGTGAATGGTACGGGGGTACTCCACCTGTCGTTACAGCAGGCAGAGTGAGAGGCAGTCCATTTTTTCCAATTATGCTGTTCTGATTATCGTCCATTCTAACAAGAAGAGAAGGATCCACAGGGGAGGGTGAAGATGCAGACGATGAAGAAATTGCAATTGCTGAGGTGGTGCTAGTATTATGAGGTAACGTGGAAAAGTCAAGACGAGTTAATGACATGTCATATTGGATAAAGTCTAAATTGAGAATTTTGGGACGTGGTAGTGTCGCTGTACGAGGGCGTCGAATTTGATTTCTGCACAGAACAAAATATACAAAATTGTATTAAAACTAGGCTCTCAAAATTAAAAATTGCCTACAACTACTGCATTTTTGACGAGAGAAAAAATTCACTTATTTTACCTGGAAGAATTATGGTCACTGAAAGCCTTATAATTTATCAACGAATTTGTCTGGATCCGTGGTAAAATTATCTTGTTTGTTTCCATGTGACGCACTGCTGTGGCGTTATCACTCATGTCTTCCCCATCCGGCGTATATGCCACCACCGGCGGTGTGTTCCTATATCCTCCTAGAGATCCATAAAACTGATCCCTTTGTTGCTGCTCCTTCTCTTTGTCTTTGGAAGATTTCTTTTTTCTCCGCATTGGCTTTCCTTGTTGATCTGTGCTGCTACTGTTTGCAATCTCAGTTCTGCGAAGCTTCTGAAGGCACTGAGGCTCATGAATTCCAATACTCTTTGAGCCAAATTCTCTTCCGCATACGGAACACTCGATGAAAGTTGGTGGCTTTCTACCACTATTAAGACCACCACCACCACCACCACAACTCGATGTTGTGTTGTTGCTCATGTTTTAATGTATTTTTTATTGTTTATGTTACACCTTACACCTTTGTGCAAAACAACACAACACACTTTATCAACGACACCATCAACAGCTATTCTAGTATCAAATACAATTTCCTGTTTTTCCTCCTTACCCTGATCAATCACTTTTCCTTCCTCCATCTCACAGCATACCTAATATATTATTGGATCATAAAATGTTTGTACAGAAAGAAGCACTAAAATCCGCTAAGTATGTTGCGATAATAAGTTTTGTATACTGTCTGTGTGTAATGAATGATATGCGATATCTTTAAGTTTTCAATATGCAGTAGTGATGAATAACATGTGCGGTTCTTCACCTATCTAATATTGATGTATTTCTCGGGAACCAACAATGCGTACAAAAAATAGGTTTGTAATATAATATGTAATCAGTTATTGAATCACAGTTAGTTCGATATTAGTAGTAGTAGCAGCACCACTATACAACCTAACACCCAACCGTGGCATCAATCAGTTTGTATGTGCCTATTGTGTGGTGGACAAACACAGGCAGTTTCATTGTTTGTCTGTCCGAAAGAAAGGAAGGGGAAAAAGTGACTGTCATCCTGTCGCTTCTTTTACTGGGCTTTTCTCTGGAGAAAGGAGAAGAAACAAGTCATGTCTCTGTTAGTTTATTGCTGTAAACCCATCTATTCATTCAGCTTATTCAGCTATATTATTATGTGTACTATCATGTCGAGGAGGACGGAGGAGGACACCATTCTTAATGTACAGAAAATGGAAAGGAGGAGAAAGAAGCTACACAGTGTATTTAATGTAGCTTGAATTTCGTCATAGTCGGTTCGTAATAAAAGTTTTGTGTGGTAAGGAAGTAAAATCGGTTTGTATGTCTGTAGTAATGGAGTGAAAGCGTGCATCCAATAATCAAACTGTAATAACAAGACGAATGAGTTTTTTTTTGCTACAGCTAACATTACATTTTTGCATTTCTTCTCTTTCCCATCGTTATATATCTATTTTCCTGATAAACGCGCCCAAGAGCTGGTGGTAATGGTAATATATATATGTAGCTAAAGAAAAAAAAGTGTAATGGACACTACTCATGTCATGCAACTTTCATCGCCGTTCATCATCATGCTCCAAGGTTATTATTATTAAGCCGAGAAGGAGCAGCTAAATGTGCAGGTGGACAGGATTATTGATGATAACTGTACATTCGGTTACGATTATAAAGCTAATTCTAGTGGAATTACTGGATAGGTAATAATACGTGAATGATGCTACTCACTGCTTTTACTACTACAAACTATTCCACTACTTGTCATGTAAAAAATGTTTGATCGACCATTTCCCATGTGAACTTTAGTTGTACAAAATGGGAAAAAGAGCTAGGCACATAAAAAATGTTGAGAAGAAAGCGGACAAGGTAAAACCATGTAAAAAGTTACAATTATTTTGTGCTTGTAGTAACTGAAATTCGATTTTCGCAGTGGGTGGACTATCTATTCATGATGGAATATTTTTTTGCGATTGGTACAACTTATTTTTATTGCACAATGAAAACTTTGGTCAAGGTAAGAACACCAAGGAAAATAATAATGAAGTAAACGAAGCCAAGCTTATATGTAGATGGTTTCCACATTTCTGCTTACGTAAAATTTGGTAAATTAAGCCATGGCCTTATTGTAAAAATTTTCATGGTTGTGTTCCTGGATAGTCTTTTTAGGCTATCCAAGGAACATAAATAAAAAATATTTTTATATTTTTTTGGCACATATTCGTTCTGCGTCAAGTAGGTTAAATATGCACAAAAAGTATAAAATTATGAATTTACTTATTATGAAAAATTGGAATCTCATTATGAGAAATGATGGTCGGTTTGTTGCTTTTGGTGTAAACTTGTAAAATAGTTATGGAATGTAATGCCCATATCGTCGTTATGCCCAAAACCAAAACATATTGCAATTAAATTTTTGTACGCCTTCTCTCACCTAAGTAATGCAATGGGTGTGTAGAAAGTTTTGCATGATGCCATTATCAAATTATGTATATAGAAACTTTCCTGATACTAAAATGTATAATGTAATCATGATGTACTCATGAACGTATGCACATAAGCAAACAAAATGTTTATTTAAACTTTTTTATGGTTCAAGCTCATATTGTTTTCGTACTATTAACGATATTGTTAGGAATAAAAGAAAAAGTTATTGATCAAACGAGGTGTAATGGAATTATGGCGGTGGCAATGGACTTTGATGGGTTGACACGGAGTGTGAGAACTATGAAGCATGATTGATGGAAATGATAAAATGGCACAACACAATGCTAAGAAATTGGTATAAAATGAGAGTAAAGTCTAGCAATAGACATAGTTTTTGGTTAGATTTATTGTCTCTTGTGAGAAAAAGTATCATCCTGTCTAGTCTTTTAACAAATATTTATTAGTTGGTTTGAGTGAGAAAAGGTACAAGGTTTCGTTTATTTTTGAAATACTAAAATTAATGCGATAATCGTCCTGAAAGTATGTAGGGACTGGTGTTTCCGTTTCGCTAAGAATGCTTCCAGACATCGTGGAATTGCCATCGGTTTCTGATGAAATGGATGATGGTCGAGGCGGAGGACCATCCCATTCAGAAAATTTCTTCCTGGACGATGTGCTACTAAAAGGTTCTACTATATTTGCCTGTTTGGTAAGAGTACTACTTCGTAGCGATGATTTACTATTTTTAAGGCCTCGACTGGAGGTGGGGTGCGTAGCTAATTTAGACATTGATTGATAATCAACCGTACGTTTTACACGAATCGCCCGCATTTCTGAATACACTTCCGTTACACGCTTTAAATAATTTGCTAAAGAATTTATAACATTCTCGAGATGAGTTCGCAATTGGGGCTCATTTTGAATATAGATAGAGGTCTCAATGTGTATTTGGAAGTCATGCAGCGCCTTCTGACAATTTTGAATGATAAGCTGCACATCATTGTCGATTTGATCTCGTTCTTTGTCACTCATAATGGGTACGTCCAAAGAAGTCAAATGACTGCTAGTGTTGAAGACGGAGCTACTGGATGCCACATGTTTAGAAGTTCCCACATTTACATAGGCAGTTCGGCAGTCTTTTAAAAAATCTCTTAGTTTTGTGATATTTCCAGAAATCTCTTTGGCTTTCGAAAAGTGCTCAGATTTCTTCCCAGGAAATACTTTGGATTTACTAGGCACATTTTTCTGCTGTCCACTTTCTGGCTTTCCCAGAATAGAGTCCAAATCTTCAACAGATTTCTTGCTTTGGGCCACACACTCTTTAAATACTGACGTTATATCCATTTTACAGGCTTATCCTCTCATTTAAACCCTGAAAATGAACAGAAAATAAAACCTGTCACAAAACTTTCTTCCTAATAAATTTGTCAAGTAATTTTTGGAGTGCTTTAAAACTAAAACGATAAGTCATTGCTCAATGTAAACTTCATATAGGTCATACTTACAACTTGTAAGTTACAAGCGCTAACTGTTCACGACAGAATGCAATTTTTGCAATAAAGAGTCTATCACAAATTGAAGATGTGGACAAATTAAACTGTCAGTACAAGTTTTTAATCGGGCCTCATTGCACAAATTTAATTATTCTGACATCTAAGCAAATATTTTAAGTATTTTACAATCACTCAAAATTAATTCACTTGTCTCGTCTTTGACTGTTGTTTATTATTATTATTATTATGATGTTGAGGAGATGATAAATGGTATCTACCTCAGCATCATTGAACAACGTGTAGATACATTTGTTGATATTTTATCCATCTGCTTGAGTGAGAAAGTGAGTATGTGTGGTGCGGTGCATTATACACACAGTGCAGTGGACTGTTGTGGGCAAAGCGCAACAACAGCTGCTTTCAATTTAGTCAGTTTCTTCTTGTATTGCTATTGTGCTGACGTGGTCTGTCAAAAATTGTGAGTCAGTGTTACTTTAATTAAATACTGAGATTCAATAAGCAAGAATAAATTTGAAGAGAAAAACCTTTTGACTAAATTTCTTAAAAAATATAAAAATTTAGCTTTCAACATGTCGGATATTGATGTGCTTATCGATGTGAAAAACGCGTACTATATTGGTAGTTATCAGCAGTGCATTAATGAAGCGCAGAAATTAAAGGTATGTATGTGAACAAATCCCGGTAAAATAATTATTGTGGCTGGTAGCATTGTAATTATTGTAATTAAAGAATACGTTTACAAAGAATACGTTGTATTCGTTGTAAATTTCTTTGTAAAAGTAGAAAATGAAAATGAGGAAATGAACAAAATACAAAATATTGTGGTTTTATTGTTTTAAAGGGTTTATCACCGGAGCAAAATTTGGTGCGAGACGTTTTCATGTATCGAGCATACATTGCACTGAAAAAGTTTTCAGTGGTAATGGATGAAATTACTGGCGGATCTCCATCTGAATTGCAGTCGGTGCGTTTGTTAGCCGAGTTTTTGTCTTCTCCATCCAAAAGGTAAAAGTCAAGGCAAATATATTTACTTATCCATCCATTGTCACAAACGAACACTTCTTATTTAAAATATTTTTGCTTGTTTGGTAATGTTACAAGGGACTCTGTGCTGGACAAGCTAGATAAAATGGTGTCTGCCGGTTTTAACCCTGAAGATGCCACTATGATAATCATTGCTGGTACTATTTACAATCATGCGCAAAATTACGAATCAGCTCTACGTGTTTTGCATCAAGGAGATCATTTAGAATGGTATTTTTGTAGTTTATGTACACAGGATGCACACAAAAAAGTAAAATAAATAGTTAACTAAATAGTCTCTTTAATTATCTTTTATTCTAGTTCGGCGCTTACAGTTCAAACACTTTTGGCCTTTGATCGTGTAGATCTTGCAAAGAAGGAGCTTCGCAGTATGTGTGAAAAGGATGAAGATGCAACTATCACACAACTTTCAACAGCATGGGTGAATTTGGCTATTGTAAGAAATCACTAAATCAGTGTACTATAATATGTAATGTAATCCAGTTCTTTGATGCCTAAAGGTGCAACAATATTTTTACGTTTATCATATACACAGGGTCAAGAAAAGTATCAGGAAGCATACTATATAATTCAAGAAATGATTGATAAATATGGAAGTACTCCATTGTTATTAAATCTATTAGCGTGCTGCCACATCGGTAAGAATAACCAACTGTATTTTCTCTCATATATAAGTACATAAACAAAACTATACTTATATTGTCACTATCGAATTATTATAGCTCAAGGAAAACATACAGAAGCTGAAGGTGTTTTGCAAGAAGCACTTGACAAAGATCCCAACAATGCAGACACTTTGATAAACCTGTTTTATAACTCTTCATTTGCTGGAAAGTCACCAGAAGTGTCTAATCGTTTTTTCTCGCAACTAAAAGATGCTAATCCAAACCATCCATTTGTTCAAGATTATTATAAGAAAGAAGCAGAGTTTGATCGAGTTGCAAAGATGTTTTCGGCATCATAAAAGTAAACTTAAAGCTAGCATTGGTCGTTTTCGACAATATGTCTACGTTTATAAAAAGAAAACTACAATTATGGAAGTTATTTTATAGGCTAGATATGTATCATTCCTGTTTATACCTTCTAAATTATGTATTATGTAATTATTCTATGTATTGTATTAAAAAATAAATTTTTAAATATTATCAACAAATGAACATTGCAACGATCACAACAACATTATGTTAATATTGGAAGGCACCACACCGCGCTAGACAATGATCATCAACAGAATGTGCAAGAAAATATTACTTTTACTACATGCCACTCTGCCACACAACTGCCTATTATTTTGCTTTGACTGCGTAGGCGTGTTTGTGATAAGATAAGAAATTAATTTTGACTAAACGTATTCATGGACTCATTGTCAGATGAGTTAATTATATGCTGTTATCATTTTGCTTCGGCTAATCAATAATAAACATATTTGGACTGGACTATGAACTTTGGGCTGCAATGCAGCAATGATTTGCTGTGTTCTTGTAAGTGGTAGATAAGTGGTAATTTGGAATATTGCCAAATAAGAATCATACAATATTATTAATGCAATGGATTCGACGGCCACTTTTCATGGTACGACTATGACTTGCATATTGTAGGTAAAACCTACTAGGTATTACACACTTGTGAAAAATATGATGACAGTTCAGTTAAGTCTTAAAAACAATCTTTCAATGAAAAAAAGGATTTTTTATCAGTTACATATTACATCATATACAAAAAATACACATCATGTTTCAAGCATAAACGTGCGTTTAATTGACCAATTTTATGCTACCAAACAAACATCAAGTAATGACCTAGCATCAATAACAGTCCACTTATTTTTTAAAAGTTAACGATATGTGCAAAGGTACAAAGATGTGTGAATTAGAATTAAATTACAGTATACTGACATGGCATGCAGAAAATAATTTAGGCATCCTTTTTACTACAAGTCATGTGTAAATTTAGATGTGAATCCAACAGTGAGAAAAAGTACGGGGCTATGATGATGTGATGTGAAATTAAGCATATATTACCTTCGCTGATACTTTTACGCTCTTGCTTGCACAGTCCAAGATTCACAGTGACAGTACAGCTCATCTTTTATTTCACAAGCCTAAAGCCTACTTCATTTGACATTTAATCCAGAAAGTACGTCGAAAATCCACAGCCAATTTTCCTAATAGGCGAGTTAATAAAATTACTATTTCCACTAATATCCCGTGACAGTCAATTTATACCTATTTACTATTTATGCAGTACAGAAGTTCAAATCATATTATGTCGTTTTTTCATTTAAAAATCTTATTTTGAGATTTTGGAAATATGATGACATTGAGTTTTCTTAGCTTAAACATAAATCAATTTTTTCAGAAAACTCAAATTTTTAGACGCAATACACGTTAGCATTTTATTTTTTATTGTCATTATATTCTAGCACTTTTCAATTTTGAACTAGTTGCTGTGAATATGTATCTGAATAAACTGTTTTTATTTAGACTTTAATGTATTTGACGGTGGCAGGTGCTGCCGGCTATTGGGTAAGCTAAATCGGACAGTCTGCGGTTTGCTTGTAACTTTTGCATTCCTCAAGTCTCCGTCAACAACATTGTCTAAGTTCTCCCGTGTTATTTCCTTAGCTGATGCAGGCGCGCTTCCTGGCAAACTGTGACCATCAGGATTTATCCACTTTTCCAACGAAAACAAGGATTCATCGTAGTACTTTGGAGGGGTATATACAGGCGTTATATTTTCTGAATCTATACCTGTCGTGTCATCATGATCCTCTTCAACATTATCATTAGTAAACGAATCAGAAATCGGATGGCTAGAATGATTCTCCACCTCATCACATGTCACTTCATCTATCTCTTCATTCTTTTCAATGTAATGATGTCTATTCTGTTGCTCAGATAAACCGTCTGCTACTGCTTCACGGCGATGATAATTATTGCCACTATCTTCCTCCCTAGATCTCGACTTTTGTTCTTTCAGCACTTGTTTCACATGCATCTCCACCATCAAGCTCATTTCAGCCTTTACCATTTCCCTAATCATTCGTTGTTCGCTTTCAGATTTGAAAAGTGGTTCTTGAACTGACGCTGCCTCATCCTCTGTAGACATTGTTTCACCAATAATTACAGGCTTCTTAAGTTTTTGTCTTTGTTCCTTTTTGGATTTCTTTTTTTCAAAATGTTGCTTTTGTGGCGGCTGCTGCTGCTCTATTGATGACACTGAACTATTCCTGGAATTGACTATAGAGGTTTTCTGCTGATTGGAATTTCGTTTCGTCTTTGATCTTGATTTTCTCTCTTCTAACCTCAGATTATTTTTGTTTTCCTCAAAACTACTGCCTGCATTCCCTATCCCTACTATTCCAACAGAACTTTTACTTGGTAGTTTGCCAAATTTTACCTTTGAGCTAATGGCTTTAGTCGAAAGTCGTGACTTGACCGATCCTTTCATCGTGGCTGCAATAGGTTGTCGCAATATGCCTTGACTAAATGGGCGAGCACTAGATGTTGGTCGTATTTGCGTAGATGAGCGTGACTTTGACGAAGCCACATGAACTGACATTCCTGTGGAAGGTCTTGGAGTTGAAACACTTCGGTTAGGATATCTTGATGATGGACTACGATCACCTCCAGAAGTCGTCACAGGTACTGATGATGATCTGTACCTGCTGCCAGTGTAGTCATGATAGTCATCTTTTCTATTGTAACTGTTGGATCTACTCCTAGAGCCTGGAATAGTACTTGGTACATTTTCATACCTTTTTTTGCTCACCGGTGGAAGCTGTCTAGGACGAACTCGGTGATCAGGTAACTTTTTCATAGTGCGTAGTTTTGATATATTTTCCTGGATAAAGTTTCGTCGCCCTGCGCTGTTTGCTCGGGTTACACTTGGACGGATAATTGTAGTGTTGATATTCCGAACTCCCATGCTTGTACGACTGTCCACTTCTAAGCTCTCGACCTGCTGAAAGGGGTGTGGAGTCGCCTGTCGTCGGTGTTTGTATCTTGTTGGCATGCTTTTCGTTGAGTAGCTGTTATTGTTGTATTTTTCTCGGACAGAGAAACTGTCAGGCAACTTGTTATGTGGAGGCGCAATTCGTATCGATGTAGTAGCTTTTTGTGGTGGAAGAGAAACCATTTTCAATACCGTATTCTCATAAGTTCTGCTTTCCGGTCTCTCTACACCGCCACCGTCATCATTGCCAGGTACTGACGTCAACGAATTCATCGACCTTCTGCTAAAATGTGCTCGCGGTTGACTTTGTCGTTGCTTGTATGTTAGCGATTGCTTATGAGGACTTTCAAAACCCGCAAGTCTTACTGAATTTGATGGAGATGGATTGTTCATGGAGCTAGACCTATTGTTTCTTTCCCAGCGGGTTGGCGGTGGTTGTAGGATTCGTCGAAAGAGATTTGGTGGTCGATTTGGAGTTCGAGATCGATGTGATGATACGGCGTCATTTTTCAAAATACTTTTACCATTGTTGAGGCCTGGACCGGTGATGAATGTGGGATTGGGAATAGTATTAAAGTCTACAATCATTTGCGGCGAGTCGTTTGTGGACGACGTGGAAGACTCCTTGGTTAAACCTTTATTACTTTTAGATGTAAACACCGGAGTATTTGGTGACGGAACATCCAATGTCATTGAAGTTGTGACCACTTGCGGTGTTGTAGAATTCAAGTCAAAAACAGTTGGAGTGGTACTTAACTGGAGTTAAACGAAAAAATAAATTGACGAACATATTTTTATATTTTTTATAGTATATATACCTTATTGCAACTGATCACTACACTTACCTGACTTAATATTCTATAAATTTTCCTACCGAGTGTCACTAGTTCATTAATATTCAATTTGTTTGGGTCCACATTCCTAAATTCATTTTCTGCGTCCATAGTCTTGGAAAGCTTTGTCTCCACAGAATCTGGTCTTTTCTCAGAAATCAATGTTCCGTTGGAGCTTACTAAAGGAATCATTGAGGTTTCACTTTCTGCTTCTGTAACAGGAGTTACAGATTTGAGGGTACTTAATGCCTGGAATTCTTCTACCTGTATTATAAAATATAAGAATTAACTTAATTTTTGTCTCATACATATCATATTCCGTTTTACTTCGTTGCGATTATAACATTCTAAAAATAATCATTCAAAGTCAAGTTTAAAAAATCATTAATGTAAAAAACTTCAAGTTTACCTTTTCTTTCCGAGTAAGAACCGGCAGTTGTCTAAGCAAATTGCCAAGTTCCACTACGCCCTCAAGATGGTTTTCTGCTTCAGAACTGCCATTGCCTTCAGTTCTCTGGCTCACCTCCTCTGGACTTCGAATTTTCATGTTAATGGGACTTCCTGAGAACCCGGGAAAATATGGAGATGGTCTGTTTACATCTCGTCCACTACTGTTGTCAGATATAGTCATTGTTGCATTATGGTTTGACGGAGAGTCGTTAATCGGAAATAAATTGTTCGGTAAAACTGCTACAGGTTTACGTAACATGGAAGTTCGACCCATCGGCTCCATCATTTTGAAACTGTTAGGAGACAGGTTTTGGAAACTTTTGTCCAAGAGATATCGTTGATATTGCTGTGCAGTGGATTGGTTATTATGCTGATCAAGCTGCGAAGAAGAGTTTCTTTGTTCGACTTGAACTTGAAGTGGGATGGCTCTGGTAGCGTCTGTCGACTTTTGGTCAGTTTTGGTTGACTGAAAAATCACATTTAAATGCAAGATTTAATATTGAAATTGGAATATAAGTATTTCATCAAAATATGATTCACATTTTTCAACTAAACCATAACTATATTTTTTTACCATTGCAGTCAAGAGTGGATAAGTTGGTAGTTCTCTTTGGTATTGAGAAGCCTCTGTCAGCAATGGATTCTGTTTATTGGTGAGTGGATTAATCATTTCCATTGGAAATCCACTTCGACTTTGCTCCGCCATCGCTTGAAACTCATCAAAGTTTCTGGTCTGCAGTAAATTAATAGGACTTTTGTCATTTACATCATTGTTGCTGGAGTACTGTGTCTGGCGAGGCCCGGAAGCTGGTGAAATGTGGTTGCTGACAGCATTATGCAATATATGATGTGGCTCCATAAAAGTATTTAGAACAAAATTTGGCGAATTCAGGCTATCAGCGAAATCTGGCCATTTTTCCTCACTACTGCCAAGCACACCGTCTAGGCTCCCACTGTTACTTGGCTGCAGTGGCGGATCCATTATAACAGATAAAGTTTTATGTCTCTGAGGTTGGTATTGTTGTTGATGCTGGCTGTTATCAAGATTATGAGAAGATTTAGGATTATTGAAACGTTGCGGATTTTGAAACTGTGGTGAAGAATTTAGGTGACCTCCACTATTGACCAATTGAAGAATTTCTTTTTGATTCTGAATTTTCTTGTTGAGAGCTTGCTTGTATTTCTATTGAGTTGGAGAAAATAAATTAAATATGTACAAGGTAAATAAAATAAATTTGTACAAATTTGATAACAAACAACAATATATTTTTTGGCAGTAACTACGACACCTTGCCTACCCTCAACTCGAGAAGCATTTCGATTCTAAGTAAGTCATCTTGAATTTCACTTGGTATCCCGCTATTCATAAAATGACCTGCATTACCAGTACTACTTACAAGGGGCAGTGCTTCCATTCGTGCCAATGAAAGAGAAGAGGGAAAGCTGGGAGACTGGGAACCTGGAGCCGATGGTGACGTGAGCAGCAGCATGGACGCGCTGTGAGATTCAAATGAAGAAGCTTGTTGCATTTCCTCAATCATATTAATCATAACCTCTTGTTCTGTTTCAGTTTTATTCAAATTCCTGCAGTAATTATTTTTTGAAGTCAAGGAAGATTGTGTTTGAGAGTGTATGTCCTCAAAACCTCCCGGAAGTGGTAAATTAGGTTTGGTGTTTTCTGACCCGTTCAGTAACCAATTAAGTGGTTTTAAACCTTCATCTTGACCTTCCATTGTTGTCGGACCCTCATAAATTTGATGAGGACCATTGTAATGAAACTGGGAGGTATCATTGGTGCTGCGCTGCGTTTCGTTATTGAATACAGGAGAGCCCATTTTACTTTGACTTTTATTAACGGAGGGTAAAAAATTAGCGCGGGTATTTTCAGGGGGTTTTGGTACGTTTTCTCGAAAACCATTGGTAAGTGGTGGCGGTGGTCGCTTATTGAATCCTCCTGTGGTAATTGGCAACACTGATGTTGGAATTTTCATTCTCGGAGTAGTACTGCTGCCCAATTGCACTACTTTTTGTGCACTGTTATTCTGAGATGTTGATGAAAAACGGCTTGGTGGTCGATTTACGGAAATTGGAAGCGGCGGTTTGCTGGTGACTTTGTAATCTTCTTTACTACCGTAGTTTTGAAACGTTGACTTACAGCTTCCTTCACCTGCTTCGGTATTAGTATGTGATTCACGAACTGCATGATTGGAATGGATGATTGGAATTGACGTTTGATTGTTATTGCTAAAAGTAGCAACACTGTTAGAATTTCTCGTTACTATTTTTAGCGATGAAGAATTGGGCTGGTGTAACGACTCTGACGATATGGATGTTGAGTTAAAGCGCTCGCTTGAAATACGAGGAGAAGTGGTGGAAATTTTATTTATTTGTGTTTCAATTCCTTCCTTTGGCAAATTAAAGAAAGACATTACTATGACTTTTATGACTTATTGGTGTGTGCCATGCATAACGTATATATTTAAATATTATAATGTAAATTATTTAAGACTTCTAGTTTTATATCTTATCAGAAAAATTCATTTATTTCGAAAAAAACCTCAAAATAAAATAAATAAAAAGTATTATTTATTTACAAGAGACTTCAAACTTTTTACTCTTTTCGACAAAGACCATGACCACCAAATTTGTCATCCCATTCGATATTCCGATGCTCTACAAAAATCATAACATATTTAAAGCATTTTAAAAGGTTTAGCGCATAAGTATCGAATACCAAGTATACAGACGCATACAAATAGTAGAGGATCATCAATTTGTCCCATATGTAATGGAAACTTCAGGACTTTGGAGTTTTTATCAACAAACCCAGTCCAGAGTATCAAATACGATACGTGCTATGGGCAAAATTTCACCAACAAACTTTGATTTTTTAAATTTGTAATATGATGCAGTTTTAATAATATTTATACATTGTGTTGTATTTTAATTGCTGGAATATTGAACTCTAAAATTTAACTTATTTATATGACGAATACTACATATAGCGCATAATATGTGTAGCGTTCAATATGCTCACCGAATTATACCTTCACCGCGTAATGGGTGTAACGCATAATAATGTGTAACGCATAATATGTGTAACACACAATATGTATAACGCATAATATGTATAACGAATAATATAAATAACCTGTATAAATAACCCATAATATGTATATCATTCTATATTGCTGATTATTGCTGTTTCACATAAGATATTTTATTTTATTTCGTGATAATTGAA
>JAHZMT010000851.1:0-14695 GCA_027743785.1 Sinhomidia bicolor | reverse complement strand
TTTTTTTCGCTAAAAGACGCATTCAGGTATTCAGGTAACGCTAAACCGACCAAATAACAACAACGTATGGAATAATCAACAAGAACGCTAGAGAAGAGGAACAAAAAAACCAACGCTTACTCAACTTCCATCATCACCCTTATTATTATTATCATCATCATCATCATTTGAAAAGCGTACCACTATTACTGCTAGTATAGTAGTAGTACATTATATGCTTGTTTATTCCCCTGGCACGATGTTATGTGCCTGTCTGTATATGCCAGTCCATATTATGGGTTTATAAACACCATTTAAATACAATGCAAACTTTTTCCTCGCTGAGCAAAAAAATGCTAATGGTAAAAATGAAAGCATACATGGTACGAGTATTATTATTATTTTCAATTTACCTGGTTGGCTGGCATTCTCCTGCTCTTTGAAGCAGAGAGTTTTCATACCGATTTGCATATCATGGATATGAGTTTTAAATGGAAAAATTCAAAAAGAGACATGTCTTGTCTTATTATATAGTTAAATCCTGGCGTTATATAATGATGACGATGATGACGATAATAATAATAATGCAAGCTTGTTGTTGAGATAGCGTCGTGTTCAAATAATAGTACAACAAGCTGCACTTTTGGATGATCGTGATGAGTTTCAAAAAGGAGTATAATACCCCTCATCAAGTTGATCATCATCATGACCATGATCATCATCTCATCACAATCTCATATAGAGCTGCTCTCCAAGAAGAAGATGATTTGATGACGTTCTTTATTTTGACTCAGGAAAAAAATACATGTAGTGAAACCCAACCAGCAGAACAAGCGCATGCACACGGAACAAGTAAGTGGTGAAACGGGTGAAAGGGGATGTACAAAAGACTAAATTATCAGAGAGTTTACATTGTTGCTCTCTTGTCTATTTTATTCTAACAAAGAGCCCAAAAAAGCGGAGATGAGATGAGCAGCAGCAGGCAAAAGGAGAGAGAGAGGAGGACGAAAGAGCTAGAGAGAGAGAAGCATCCATTTACGTACATTGTGTATATGTATGTATGCACAGTCAACATTGTATAATGAATTTCGTTTGTGATGCAGATCGCAAAAAAAGTCAGCTTTGTTAGTTATGTGCGTAGTGGCAACAACGGCAATTTAATATAGCCTCCAGGCTGAAACGATCCAGGCTTTGTATTTTTTCAAAAAGAACTCTCCCACATATAACACATTCCTCAACATTTTGCTTGCTTTTGCTTGTAGCAGAGAATGCAATAAAAAATTCAAAACAAAACATGAATTGCAGGCAGAGAGGCAGCAGACGTACATGTGTATTGTCACTGTGGAATAATAATAACAATGTTGGATTGTACACATTTAGTTAGACCACAAAAGTAACATCACAACAACAATGAGATCTTTACTGATGATAACATGCCAATGTTGCAGTAGTAGTAGCAGTAGACCAACTTCCTCATGACTGACATTGCAATTGCAACCCTTTACCTTGCTGTGTGAGTGTGTGGTTAAATTTTGACTTTGCATCGTTAGTTATTATACACATCACTTGAAGCAATGTATTTTATGCAATTGTTGTAAAACATGAACATGTACACTGCGCAGTGTCATCGTCATCATCATCATCATCAACGTGATGATGATGACGATGATGATGACAAAAAAATGAGCTCCTCTCAACTTTGATTACATCTTTTGTGGTTTACAACCAAGAAAATAATTTTGCTCAACATCAACCAGTAATCATGCTCATCTACATCGCATCATTTTATGCCATCATGGAAATAAATACACGCATGCATACAGTCCCAAAGTCACGTCGCAGAAATCTCTTTAGCAGTGAAATGGAATTAGTGTAGAGGAAATGAGAAGTTGATGATGGAAAAGAGAAAAAATAAGCATGGTACACATTTTTATATTGTTTTTTGCAGCAGCGTTATAAAACGAAATTATGGAAGGTAGAAGAAAAAGGGATAAAAATGGTATTACATTTATCATCATCGCGATTCTATTACATACACAAAAAGTGTATAATTTTAAAAAGGAAAAGAGAGGCATGCATGGTGGTGGTGCTCTCAAGTGATTACTACAAATTGTAACTTGACTTCGTTAAAGTGCTACATACATACTCCTCTTTCTTCCTCTTCATCATCAAAATACAAAAAAAAATATTCTTGCGACGAAGCAGAAAATATACAAATTGTATCATTTATGCGCGTACACAAAGTCATGCATTTTTTACTTTGCGTTACAATCCATTTCTCCGACTACTTTTTTTCGCTTTTCGATTCTAAAATTACCACTGCTCGCATTCGCAAAAACCATCTAATATTTAAGTATGTATGTAAAATTATATACCTATATACCTACAGCCGGAAAAAAATGTGCATTCAAGCAAAGAGTTGTTTGGTACATGCCTTTTTTCTCACGGTAACTTTTCTTCGCACGATTTGGTTCAAGGAACGGTTTTTATTTTGATCCTTTCAGAACTTCTTGTCACCAGATAGGAATACATTATTTTCTGTCCGTAACAAACAACATGGTTCATTCATACAAACAAGTGCTTTACGGAAGACGGGAGAGAAAAAAAAACTGTTCGCACAAGGAAATTGCATTTTTCTGTTGCTGTAAACTCGTCAACTCTAAACTATATGGTCGTATTTCTCTGTTCAAGCGAACATGTGCCATATTATTTATGTAAGAGACATACTTATATACGCAGTACTTTTCTATTGATTAGATACCTACGTACTACAAATAACACTAGAAAGACACCAGCTTTCTGCCGCTGATGTATTTTATTGCCGCAAGCCATTTCGGAAATGATCCCTTTGTGGCAATTTTAAAATTATGCTTTATCATCGGTCGCTTGATGAATGCGTGTGAACAGTCAAAGAACCGTTGGTTATGCGCATTGTTCCTATTACGCTCGCTTCTTTGACTGTCTATCTCTCTCTCTTTTCTTTTGCTGCTGCTGCTGCTGCGAAGAAAAAAACTGCTTAAATTTAACATTCATTGATACTGCTGAGCTGGCGCAAACTGCTCATTCAGCCCAGCTTTTTCGAATAAATGTTGGATGAAAGAAGAAAGAAAAAACACAAATCATGCTTTGTTACTTATTCATACACACAAATTTATCATATTTATTTGAGCGGAGAGAAATCTAGCACGGTGGCAGTAGAGTAAGAGGAATAAGTTGACAGTGTGTATGTGTGAGCGTGAGTGTGTACTCTTTCTACTTGTATGAATATATCCTTCCGACCAACAAACAGCAGCGTCATGATATGGTATTCATTCTGCTAATAAAAATCTGGGATTGACGGTGACAATAAAAGTATAGTGAGTGATGATAAAGTAATATAATAAAACTTGTACATAATGTTGTATGCATGCATGTATGAATGTATGTATACTCGTAAGAATAATCATGATGAAAGAAACTCCAAAACGGCAGAAAAGTCGGTATGTGATGTTTGGCAATAAAGGAAAAGGAACAATGGAGATGCTCAGTTGTTTGTCTACTCATATTATTCGGAAGTTGTGCGTGCGTGTAAAATGGAACAAGTTCGCTTTGATGCATCACTTAATAACGCCAGCAAAACCAAAAAACCTAGTTTCCAGATACGTAATAATAACGCAGATAAAAAAATAATAATGGCAGGCATATTAGATTTTCTCTCTGTCTCTCTCTCTCTCCTTCTCTCTTTTAGAAACTAGAAAGCAAACATGTATGCAAAGATCAGGAAACTTGTATAGACACAGACAAAAAGTGAAAAGAAAAGCTTTCCTGATTTCGCAAGTGATGTAGTCATCATGAAAAAAGTTTTTGGTACAAAATTGCACGCAAATATTGACATAGACTGCTTACAGAATGATGAATACATAAAATTTGTCGCTAGAGCTGAGACATGCACAAAGTAAAAAAGAGCAAAAAAAACTAGACTGCTGAACTTGTCAAAAAGTAGTGCAATTCATTTCACTAGAAAATTGTTCGTCTTTCCTTTGTTTTCTTCTTCTTTTTGATTGCAAAGGTAGCTATAAATTCTTTTCATTATTAAAGATTTACAAAAAAAATGATGCTCGATAGAGGACAAGAAGGGCACAAAAGCAGGTAATATAATAAAATATCAAACCAAAAAAACCACACTGTAGAGAAATGGTAATAGTTTAAGTAGGTTCATGTGGTTTTCATCTGGTTGGCGAGATCTTATTATTATTATCTTGTAGGTAAAATTATGAAAATCCAGTTTTGCCTTGTACTCGTAAAAGATTGTGCAAAAATTTAATAATAATATGCCAAGAATAAAAAAAATTCTTTTCATAAGAAAATCATTCATAAATCCATTCAATTATGATTTTAGACTGACATGCAATAATGCATTGTACTACTCTGCTAATTAATACAAGCCACTGGTTTTCTTCTACTACACCCAGAAGTCAAGTCCCCACATCATGATCATCACTAGCATCATTTCAACATTCTTGACAGATTTTGTCTTTCATTTTCCTGTATGTATTTACACAACACGTATTTTATTCTATAGGTGCATCGACATCATTTTATTGCATTGTTTTTACAAGGAACCAGTAAATTACATTATTTATAATCACAAATTTCCGAGTATACTAGGGCAGTTAAGGGAGTGTGAAAAGAAAGGAAAATAATAAAAAAATGAGTACCTATGTATCTTGCTTGCATTGCTTCACATTATAAACCCAAGTGTTGAAAAAGCCGTTCACTATGCATTTTGTATAGTGTGACTGCGGTTAAGTTTATATATATTTTTCCTTGTTATGCCTAGTTTACTTCTTATTTTTATCGTCCTCGTCTTTTTGGCATTTATACTCACGCAATACGCTTCTACTTTTGCTGTTGCTGCTGACACAGCGAGGTAAACGTAATCATAAAATCAAGGAATTAACGATTAAAAAACAACAGACCAGAGAGACAAGCTCTCGACACAGCTTCCTCTCAACATATTTTTTTGAATGTGTGTCTTTACCTTGTACAAAAAAAGTTTCAAAATCCTGATATTAAATTCTTTACATTCGTTTCGCAGGACTTTTGCTACCAGATCGTAATAATATGAGTTTTTTGATTTGCCAATGCATTTTCGTCGCTCATGTAAAATACACGTTTTTAAATGCAGCACAGATTCAGATGTCGATAAGTTGTCGTAGATAAAAAATAGGAAGCGTTTTGTTTGGTAGGTTTTTTGTGTCCGTGTGTGCAAATGAAATTCTGTTCTGTACAAAACTACCTACATGCACTGATGATGGTAGGTAAGTAACCCAACAACTTATTTTTTTAAACCGGGGTTTGCAGTCGCAATTTGCGTAGCGTTTTAAAAACCATGCAAATAACATGATCAGCAGCAGCAACAAGTGGATTGTAAAGAAATATGTGAATGATAATTTTTTTGTTTGAAATACAACTCTCTGTTGTTGTTGTTGTAAGTTGTATAAAACAGCAGTTCACAAAAACTTGGGTCAGCCAGTCAACCAACCCTTTCTACAATCTTACCACACCACCACCACCTCCTCCTCCTCCTGCTCCTGAACATAACATCATCATATAAGCATACCTATCTTTCCATACAGAAAACAACATGATCATGCACCGTAAGTAGGTATTGCATACAGACAAAAATTACCTTTGTACAAGTTTTAAATGTATTCCGTGTATGAAACTGGTATTTCAACTCTGGCATTCAACAAGCATTCGTACTGACTGACTTTAAAGAGTCGAACTAAACTTTACAGTTTTATACGCTATTGCTGCATTCACAATCACTCACTACTATCTTGATGCAACTCTCGCTTGACTCACAAAAATCAGTTCAGCCTTAATTGCGTTCTCATTAGTGACATTATTACCAACCAAGAGACTTTCAATATATATAGTTATTCAGCGACATACTCAAAACGAGAGAGGAAAAACATCATCACCACATGAAACTGCATATTGAACCAATATAATAGGATGAGATGCAGTGGTTGTTGTTGTTGTTCTACCATTTAATTGTCTTTGCGTGGCTTTTCTAGTGGAACAAGGCAAACACCGACCGAAAAGAGCTCATTCAAAATTTAATAAACATTGCTTTTGTATATATTGCTGTTGTACGTTACGTTTTTGCCATTATTGACAATATTTCATTACAGAATTGCATGTATGTATGTATGTATGTATGTAAGTATGTACAAAAAACTGTATACAGAACATAACAAGAGATTATAAGCAAAATGCATTGCAAATAAACACTTAATTTTCATGTATATCAGAAGCCATCGGATTTTGATAAGATGACGAGTGAATTTTGCAGCCTGTTTTTAAGAGAAAAAAATGTAAAATCAAGAATCAATGCCACTGTGATCACGAATTCATCTAGAAAGAGTGTACGTACGTATGTACGTACACACAGGATATCGACTATCGACCTACAATAATCTACCACAATAATTTTGATCTTTGATCGTGTAACACTCAAGTACTTCAACCCTTCTAATATTGTTATTATTATTATGTGTGTGTAGGTATGTGCATTTAATGTGGTGTATAATGATAATCGCAATATTCACAATCAAAAAACCTTGTCTATCTTATAAAAACGCATTTGATCTGACTGACGCAGACCTGTTTTAAGTATGAGAAGACAGTGAAAAAAATAAATATATTTGTTCCCTTCTGTGGTAAATGAAGAAAAGAAAGAAAAAAATGCCTATGTAGTTTATAGGTATACACATCAAATATACTTTTGATAGGTACAATTCACATTCGCCGTTTTTGGCAGTCCTTGTGGCTTTGGTGTAACACACTTTTCAATTCCATTGTAGATTCTTTTTTTGAATTTCCACTTTTCAAAGAAGTTTTTATTTTACTACTTTACCCATCTTCCTCACCTAATTAATGTTATTTCATGGTACATTTTATGCGTTTTTAGAGTTCGTTACACAGGAATTAGATTGAAATAGAAATTTGTTGAAAATGAAATGCGTAAAATTTGATTCTAATGCGTGCTATGTGAATTATTTATAGCAGATAATAGAATTATTATATGGGGTATTTATTACTTTCTTATTTACACTATGTATATACATATTATATCTATATATACTTTGAAATTGCCAAAAAAAATGTAAAGAAAATTATTAAATACCTGTCAGAAATAGAAATCCAAGTTAGTAGCAATATAAACAATAACTTATATTACGTAGTAGTCTCCGTCCTCTGTTTTGTACACGCTGGTGGTATATTATTTATTATGGCACAATAGAAAGAGTCACAAAGTTATGATATTTTTTCCGCTGATTTTGTTGTTACGCTAAAGACAAGATGAGCAAATTCCACGTATATATAAAAAGTGACAATTTACTGAACACACGGCATGTATTCTCACTTTACGTTACTTTTCCTATTGAATTGGTCGAACTTTCTATAATGATGGTGATAATGGTGGTGATTACTCTCCTATAAAATGGATTATTATTATGTGAACAAAAACCGCCTGCACGCAATTCTACATTTTTATACAATCGACAGCATCATCACAGCAGCCAGCACAAGAGGAAAACTCCCACATTCAACACCACCGACAACACTGATCTTTCACTTTTTTTCCAGAGGAGGAGAAGGACGACGTCGACGAAGACGATGATGATGTTATACAGCTAGCTAGCTTTTCCAGACCATCTTTTTTCTCTTCCATGCAAAAGGAAAATGAACGGAAACACTCCACGTGCACTTGGTGAATGATGCGTGGGAAAAGAGTGTGCAAGGCTCTGTGAGCTCTCTGTTTCAGCAGCAGTGCAAAGCGCAACAACAAAACATCAACAAGAAAAAGAGGAACACTTTTGTACAGCAAGCTACGCAGACAAACAGACAGGCAGAGGAGGAGGAGGAGTAGTGGTAGTAGTAGTAGTAGTAGCAGCAAACGCAAAACTTTTTTTAGCTGATGTAAATGCAAAGATGTGTCTATCAGTAGTAGTGCAGAGTAAAAATGTGCACTTCTAAATACTCCTATACCAAAATTCAAAATTCGATGGTTGATGATGTTGTTGATGATGATGATGATGGTCCACAAGGCGATGGTGATATGTTGCTATTACTATTATTGCTTTTTTTCTGCTAAAGCCCACACAACAGTGTACAGAAAACCAAACTCTTCGAANTGATGATGATGATGATGGTCCACAAGGCGATGGTGATATGTTGCTATTACTATTATTGCTTTTTTTCTGCTAAAGCCCACACAACAGTGTACAGAAAACCAAACTCTTCGAATAGTAGTATATTGTGCTGCTGCCGCAACAAAAAAACGCCGTACAAAGTGGTACGTACGTTGATAAAAAATGCATACATATATTTTATACGTGTACAGGGTTGAGAACAAGAAATGGTGCTAAAAATTTTGTCTGCTGAGCTGAGGTAATAGTAGGATGACGATGATGGGGATGTGATAGTAGTGACGGCAGTTAAAAAAAGAGAGCCCTACTATTGACTACACAGAAAAAAATGCAACAAACAAAACAACAACACAAGAACAGCAACAGCAAGTTCCTTATTATTTTCGTGGCTTAACGTAACGCAATCTTATCGCTTGTCCCACTATTTTATTATTATGATTTTTTACACACACTCACTCAACTCACTCACTCATTCCTTGATGCTCTAGCATTGTTGTTGCATGAAGAAGAAGTAGTATGCCGTATGCATGTAAATGTAAATATTGTAGGTATACATGAACATAGACAAAAAAAATGTTGCTAATATCTATGAATGATTGTAACGGGGAGTAAAACGAGAGGAGCAGCAGAAAGATGCAATAAAGATGGTGTACGTATGTACATACATACAACTTTTCTAAAAACCAAAGAGAGCAACAGGCAAGTCGCTGTCCAATATGTACGAACAAGTTGACTTACAAGAACTTAGCTAGTTACCACCACCACTTTACCATCAAAAAAACGCTTTGAACATGTACATAAGAGAGCTTTATTGAAAAGGATTATTAAAAGCAGTAACGTATTAACTACTACTTACTATTACAGTCACAAAAATAACAAGTTGCAATATGAAATATTTGTGTGGTTGGTGTGTGTCTGGCTATATAGCAGCTAGTTACTTTTTTGGGGCTTTCTCGTCAGGAATTGTCAAGAAGAGATGAAAGGTGTGTATGTGTGTATGCATGTATAAGACCGCAGTACTGGTGGTGGTTGCATGTGGAAGAGTAGTACACACTGTGATTGTAATGTTGTGATGCGCATTTGCTCCCAGCTTTCAACTTACCAGTTACCCAGGCTAAAGAATTACTTGTTCAAAAAAGAAGGAATATATTTGCTGCTGTGTAGCAAGTACACAGCAGCAGGAATGGAAACTAGCAAGAATATTACAAGATGAATACAGAGAGAGGTAATATGAAGGCAAGGAAAGGGAAACACGAAAAGATTCATCATTCCAATAATAATCAATGTGTCCTATGATGAACAAGTTGCTTCTGCAGCCACAACAGAACAGAAGTACTTAAGCCAAGGAATCAAAGTACGAAGAAGAAGAGGAGCCCAGAGAGAATAGAAAAGTAAATGCTCTTTTATGTTTGTGTGGTGTATGTACCAATCAAATTTTCTTGAGTAGCATATAGCAGTAAAGCGGTGAAGGTATAGAGATGTTGCATCCATAGAAAGAATAACCGATCACGTAAAGTGTAAGTGCTCCAACTTTGGTGAGCAAAACACTTTGGGCAAATAAATACCTACTCACATAGAATAAAAAAATATGTAGGTACATATATTCATCATCATCATCATAATATGTGTATATATACAATAAACTATTAACCAAGTGGTATAGTCAGTAAGTGTTTCCTAAAGGGAATGAAAAAAGAAGCATATGCTTTTTAAGCAAGGTGGTAGTTGTTGATGTTCATGATGACGGTTACGTCGTTACGTGGTAAACTAACAAGTAAGTAAGTAAAGTAAGAAAATGTATGTTCTCTGGTTGAACATTTGAACTTGCAGAGAGAGAAGCTCCTTGAAAGACAGGCTGAACGAAGACAAAACTTTTTTTGTGTGGATATTCATCAAGAGAGTATTAAAGATAGGCAGTTAGAGTGGAAAAGTATTGTACACGAGAATTGAAAGAAGACGCACCCCGAAAATCTCTTACCCTTAGGGATGGGATTCTTTTCCACTACAACTACTACTACAACTAACAACGAGACAAAAAATAACACCAGCCATGAAGACTTAAGTGAAACACTAACAAATAGCATACGGAAGCATCTCTTTAGTAGTAATGTAACAAGTTAGTAGTAAATGCGTTTGCTTTGGGTACATGTACAGTACCACAACATTGTATTATTATTATTATTTTTGTAATATATTATATATACTTGTGTGAGGATGATGATGATTATGATTATATTGTGCATCCTTCTAAATGTTGCTCTTTACTATGAAATATGCTCATTATTATGCTGTGTTGCAGTCCATGTGCTTATTATATATTTCAACATTTATTATTATTATTATTATTACGACCGACTGCGAGAGTTCAACTAGTTTGACGTAGTTTTCTTAATACCTTCTTCCGTGAACTTCTGCTTGGTTGTGTCAGTAATGATGGTATTATTGACAATGAGTAAGCATGCATTCATGGTATATTTATGCATTGCATTGGGTTATGGACAAAACGTTAGTTTTCATACGCCAAAAATGAAAAAAATGTGTACTCATATGCGTATATGCGATGGGGCAAAATGGAATCATTTGATCATCATCATGCTTGCATATTTAGATAAGTGGTAAACATGTACTGTTGAGAGTTTTATGACGACGAGTAAACTGACTCGAATATTTTGGTTAACTTGATGGTTGACATCCAAAAAGTATACTTTATAAGAATGCAGCATAGCATAAATACAATGCAAGCATTAGGCTTACATACACTTTACTGGCAAGTACAATATAAACAGTTTAAATGTAAAGTAATCGTTATCCTCATAATCGTCACTGTCAACGATATTCAGAAAGATAGACCCTAATATGCTCACAAAACTTCAAAACAATTACTACTTGTTAATGTTCATCATCATCAGAGAGGGTAGGACGAGAGAAAGAGAAGATTCTTCTGTGAAAAACTAGAACTGGCAACCAAACAGGAGTAGTATGCATATCTGCAGTGTCCAAAACGACGACAACAACAGACGTACTTGTTATTTCACTTTATATTAAATCTCTTTTTGGTTTTTGGTCTGTCATCCAACAAGCAGCAGCAGTACAATCTCACACAGAGTTAGACTACAGCTAGCACATTGACTGCAAGCTGGCAGTTTCTGTTACTGATTTACTGTTAGTTGTCTTTCATCATTTAATAATAAAAGCACCACCACCACTACCACCATATCTCACACAGAGTTAGACTACAGCTAGCACATTGACTGCAAGCTGGCAGTTTCTGTTACTGATTTACTGTTAGTTGTCTTTCATCATTTAATAATAAAAGCACCACCACCACCACTACCACCAAGACTTTGTTGTACACTGAAACCAATGAAACGTGGCTTAAGGCGGTTGGTCGTTAATACCCATCGGGACCTATCATTTTTATGTTGCTGGTGGTGGTGATGGTGAGTGAAAATCTTTTGAATCGCATCATCGCAGCTACGGTATTTTGCCAGTTTATATGGGTCTAATCAGTCATACGTATGTTTCGTCGTATGCACAAGGCAGCATGTACTGAGTACAGCGTAATAATAATAATAATAATGACGATTATAATCTGTATTATGATAGCGAGTACCAACGCTGCACTCATTCACCATCATCCCCGTCATGTCAAACTATAAGTACGATACCGCCACCACCTATCCGAACTCCTAGAGAAATATGGAAAGAGAGAGAAAGACAAGAGGAATTTTAACGTATTCGTTAAGAGAACTGCATGAATGAGCTTCATCAAATAGGCTTTCGTATTAAAAGAAGAAGTACGAGATTATTTGTGAAAACGGATCTTCGATCGTCTCGTCGTGCGTGGAGAAAAGTATGAAATGAAGCTGCTGCTGCCGTTGCAGGACTTTATACTTTGCTTTTTATTACGAGGACACACACACACAACTAAAGTTTCAGACAGATTTTCGTCGAGAAGCTCCAACTACCTCAAGTGAGCTTTTCTACTCAAATAAAGGCTTATACAGTGAGAGTCGTTAGACGGAATATGGAATATATATACCTATGCTTCTGGAAGTACCATTCAGAACCTTATAAAAGGAGCCAAAGAAGACTTTTTTCTAATTCATTCATGTTGATGGAAAACTACCTTTCTATACCTATCTACCACTACACACGCAACATTCTTTCCGGCTCAACATCACTTTTTAATATTTGAGAAGATTGGTGAAAAAAGATAGAAAAAAGTAGAAGATTGGGCTGTATGGAAGAAATCGCAAAGAAAATGGAAAGGAAGCTAGAGCATTGTTAAATAATAAAAATAATGGGAAGTAGGTAGGTAGGTAGATAGGTAGTTAGGTATGTAGGTAGTATAAGTAGGAAGCTAGATGTACATTCTTATTACCATAAACGCACTTACAGAATTATCCTAAATAGGTGACGAGCGACGTAGCAAAGTCGTAAAAACTCTGGCTGATGGAATATAAAACTAACTTGTATTTTTCTTGAGCAGAGTCACACACGACATCAGAGGAAGAATGACACAAAAGACGACAACAACAATAGGAACAACAGCATTGCAACTTGCTCTGTAACTCTTTGTTCCTTCGTATTCTTTTACTTCCAACTTTTTCTCTAGCTTTTTCTTGAAAAGGAATGTAAGATGAAAAAATAAAGAAGAGGCTCTCTCAATCCATTCACAATGATGAAACATTGTATTACGCGAGTATCCATTTCCTGGCGGATGAAAATATAATTAGAAAGAGTATAGGATATGAAGGAAATGTAGTGCGGAGTTGAGAGAAACCTTCCATTTCAAATTTGTAGAGAAAAGAGTACAAGCAACGGAGAAAATGCACTTTTGTTGTTGTTGTTTTAACAAGACCGCTCAAAGGTAAGAAAAAAAAGAATAAATTCATGGATATACAACATACACCGCTGCTTGCTGAGTGAAATCTGGACGAACACGGAGCATGTTATTATTATATTGGATGGGAGAAAAACAAGCAAGCAGACTTCACCATTGCCCTACTTTTTTCAACTTTTCTGTCAGTTGTTGTAATGGGTAAAATCAAAAGAAAAGTTGAGAGAGAAAAATAATGTTAGGTTACGAAATGAAAGGCGGTTTTTGTGTAAAACATTCCTACGCATATTATACTCCCTGACTTGACTACTGCCTTCAGCCTTCATTCTCCAAATCTGGAAATTGTGTTCTTTAAAAAAATCTTCGAGAAAAAACCACGCAAAAGAATATGTGTTCCCAGTAGATATTATTGAGATGGGGTTTCTTTTTACACTTTTGTTTTTTTGTTTCTTTAGGCAAAAGTAGCAGCAGCAGCAGTACCAAAAAGGTACTACTATCGTACGTAGTGGTACATACATGCATAAATAAGGTGTGAGCTACCTACCACCAGGTTGAAATAATACCATGAGCTTTGGAGTTTTATGCTTGACTTCCACTTTGGCTTAGCCAAAGCGCATGGAAATATGTTTCAATATATTTTACAAACAAGTACCATCATCATTATTATGAAAAGCTATAACGCATAACTTTTTGGTTCTTTGATGTACAGCATAAGTCATAAGATATAACAAGAAGATAATACTTTTTCTTAATTATAAACAAAAAATGGATTTCCAGAGGAGACGAAGGAGTAGGAGGAGGAGAAGGATGTTTGCAAGCATGCATTCTTGCTTACATACATATATTGTTAGGGTTTGTGTACGAATGGCTTCTTCAAAGTTTTGGTCTGCCCATTCATTTCATATCAACACGACAAAAGGAGGAAAACGGTAAGCAATAAACTTTTTCTATACGAGATTCTTTTAATGAATGATGTGCCTACTCAGAATTTTTTTTATTAGAACAAGCGAATGGTGCGCATATGTGTTCTAGCGCCAACCAACTACAATGTAAATGTAAAATGCATATAAAAGTAAGTAAAGGACTTGATTTGGCGTATGGAAAGCAAACTGCCATAATATAATTTAGGAAACAATCATAAAGCTGCTCAGAAACTACACACAGTTTGTAATAGCTAGATTTGAACGTGGTAGGTAGGTATACTCCTCCTGTAGCAACTTTTTGGCTGTCTGGCTGGTTTGAAATGTGTGTACTTTTCGCTTCAACAATAAATACTCCATAATAATAATAATAATAATGGTACAAGAAAAGACTTGGGTGGTGGGTGGAACGACAAAGAAAGAGAAACCCTTCAAGTTTGATTGAGATTTTTTACTGTCCTGAATAAAATGAAGGAAAATGGAAGATGTACAATGTCATGATGATATGGATCGTGGCCTTTAGTTTTGAGTGGGGCTGATGCGTTACCGGATACCTAATGGATTTAGAAAAAAATAATTGACAATGGAGGATCTTTCAGTTAGTTGGTGGTGGGTTGATATTTGAATACACTTCGTTTTCCTCCCTTCTTCTTCTGCAGCTCCACTGAATACTCAAAATTATCGACAAATGCATGCAAAGATTGAAACAGCACATCTTTCATGAGTGTGCTACATAAAGAAATAACTTTGCT
>JAHZMT010000850.1:0-12128 GCA_027743785.1 Sinhomidia bicolor | reverse complement strand
GACTACACGCTTCGGAAGCCTATAACTTCAAAAACACCAAAAAATACAAAGCAGTACACAAGCACTGCAATACAACTGCTATTACAAGGCACCAATTCAAATAAAATTTACACATTGCAGCCCACTTGAATCAAGTAGGGTCCTTGAAACTTTTGCTACTTCCGAATCCGACCAGATTCAAAAAAGTTTCTACTACTTGCTACTACTACATTCTCACAAGTCATTTCCTAGCTTGGCCGAATAGGTACAAGTAGAAATTGCATTGACGTAGTAGCTTGCTAAAATATGTGCTACAGTAGAACTCAATAAATGTATGTAGGTATACATGATGTTTGCAAATTTTGATGTAACTAGTAGATAGGATAGTTTGTCAATTATTACAAAATCAGTACGCGACGAACGGACTAATCTCAGTTTTAATCTGGATCACTTTGTTTTGCGTTGTTTGCTGCTGTCAATCAGAATAAATGTTACACTTCTCTTGTAAGTCCTTTGTATGTTGTAGCATGGATTTATCATCACACCATGTCGTGAATATGTACCTACGAGCATTGTAGTGCGTTAGAAAATGTTTGCGTTTTAAATATGATTAAATACTAACATGATTATGGGGCAAATGAGCAATGGTACACACAAACGCAAGAGTATATAGTGAGTGATGTCGTTAAATAGGTATACTTGTTTACAGTTATTTCGTTGAATTAGCTATTTTAGCTGATAAGCAATAAAACGTATAGGGATGACACAACCTAAAAACTTCAAAGAGTCCCAATACTTCGAAGTAGAAATCAATTAGTTTTTTTGGTAAATTTGTAATAGTACTGAAAAGCTGTTTGTTTCTTTTGTGTCGATTATATACACACAATTTCTTAAATTCTTCCTTTTCAGCATCTCATGCGTAAAATAGACCCCTTTTCAGTGTGGCATTTATTGTACTTTAATAAATAAATTACCAAACATTACCATTATCCCAATATTTCATTTGAAAGATGAGAATCCTCGTGACTTTTTTTTGACTTCGACACATGTAGCTCAGTAATGCTCAATAATAATTAGCTAAATTATTGATCAAAGAAGTTCTGGTAATGATGATGGGCATGTGTGTAATGAGTGACGAGTAGAGTTACAGATTACAATTGTTTACGTGGGAGACGCAATATGTTCAAAACAACATTGAAAGGAAGTAACTAAAAAACTTGGACAGTTTCGTATTCGAGTAGAGTTACAAATTACAATTGTTTACGTGGGAGACGCAATATGTTCAAAACAACATTGAAAGGAAGTAACTAAAAAACTTGGACAGTTTCGTATGGTTTGTCTGTCTGTTCACACATAAACCCTGAATTAAAGGTTTCTTGCGTCAAGGACTCCAAGTGATGTCTGCTAAAGGTTAACGAAATTAGTGAGTCTCTCTGGTATAAAGAAAGAGCAAACAACTGCTTTGGTCGACAACAGAAACTGATGGTTTAGTCGATAACCGTTGGAAAGGAAAAAAAGTGCAGAATAAATAGTTAAAAAAGACATTCGGGGTAAAATGACACTTGAAGTTACTCGGCGAACAAACAGAAGAATATATATCAAGTGGATTAGTACAAACTTTTGCATAGCTTATGTATATATCTTTTCGACAAGAATCAAAATTTTACTATTTTAATCACGTCTGATAATTAGAAACGATTTGCTTGTACCATTATGTATTATATCGAACTCTGATGCTATTTTCTTCCTTTGAGCGTTTACGATTTCTGGACATGCATCAGTTACAAATTGTTCATCCTGCCTGATGCATAAAACTGCTGGAGTAAATGCTGCTTGTGCCATTTATGAAGCAGAAATGATACAATAAAAATCTCTTCTTAAAAGTTTTAGACGATAGCTGTAGAGCTGAAAACAACCCGTCGCGCTTTTTCTTGTTTTTGTGTTCCAACTCCAACTTCCCTAAACTCAGAATCTCTTTTTCAAATCTTTTTAAAGAACGAGGAAGCAAAAAAACAAAAAAGTTGCCTCAAACTTCGTTTTCTACTTTTCTTGAATTCCTGGAATTTCAGCAAATTAAGAAAGCAAGGACAGAGCAAAAACATTTAATGATAATATCATGCAAAACGGACATTAAAACGAGGGACTGCCATAGATTTCCTGCGAATCTGAACACCTGAAAATCCACTATAGAACCTTCGCAGTAGTCTAAAAAATTAACCGACTAGAACTTGCAAATTAGTTGTCAAAATTTCATAATGTGCTATTCAAATAGAATATTACCAAGAATGAGAAAATGATGGTTACATTTTGCGCTGGTGAATCAAGGAATTCAGAACAGTTTCAAATTGGATCATATATATAGCAAATTTTAACCAAGCTCATTTCACGTTCAAAATTGAGCTGCCTGTTTATAAAAACTCGTTTATTAATTGATCTAGATCGCACAAAAAAACAGATAAATTATATCTTGGAGAGTTGCATGGACTGCATGTTATTAAATTTTTGCGATGCCATTCATTTTTCTTTTACTCAGCAAAAAAATACCGCTACCGAATAAAAGCCTCAATAAATGTGACTTGGACAAAGCATTACCGACAGTATGAGTGAAAGAAGGAAATGCTGTGTGACAAACAATTCCTTTGAATTACTTCAACTTGTCAAGAAGTCAAGAAAGGGAAAGTTCTTGTATATTTTAATGCAATCAAATGTTTTCATATCATATGACGCAAATAAACAGAATTTACGACATTTAATGAGAGCAGGAAATCCAAGCTTCTTTTTTTAAAAAACTTAATAATAGTACAACTAATATGAGTTTTACTTACTCAAAGGACTATACACCCAGAATTAATAGTATATTGCATTGCATAACCTACCCACACACACACACATAAATATATGTACGCATTTATAAAACTTTAAACTTTTCTTGCACAATAATTACTGATTCATGTCGTATAATAATAATAGTAATAATAATAATAATAATATGCTGTACATACATATATATTGCTGCCGGAGAAGTTTATAAAACAACACATTAAATCCAAACATGTTCAACTTTTTTTGCGCATAAACGACGCTGGTCAACCAGCGTTTCAAGTTTTACAACTTAAGATTTACCACCAAAAGAACAAGCATTATGCAAACTGAACACAGAACATTATATCATTACCGCTGGTGCTGCTGCTGCTGTTGCTCTCAAACATAATACACGCATGCATGCATGCATATACACATTGCTTGTCAGTGAACTAAAAGTCACCACCACTACTGCTCTACGATTACAGTTTGCTTGCAACGTTTGCGTGAATTTTTAAGTAGCAGTGCACACTGCTTATCGTTAACCAGTGCAAAGCTAGCTACTTCGTATCGTACTGGTTTCTGCATGCATGTAGTTTCTTCTTCTTCTTCTTCTTATGGCATTTTGTATTTTGTTGATGATGGTTCCTCTCTCTGATCAGATTAGAATCCCGTCGTGGTTCTTATAGTGCTGCTGGTCTCTTAAATTTTCCTGTCGTAAAAGCTGGGAAAGCCCCATATACTGAACATGCATCGCGTGGCATTTTAGATAAAATCTCATTCCAGAAACAGCCATAATGCCATGAGCTTAGTTAAAGTTTTGTACAAAAAAGGAAGCTAAAGACACCCGGTATTTTGCTCAGACTGTGTTTTTATGGATAGGTTTGGTACGTAGTTTTTTGTTTTTGAGGTAGTGGTGGTGGTGGTGGGAGGAAAGGGAGGAAATCGAGATAGAATAAGAAAAGGAAGACCATCACATTGCAATGATGAAACTTCTAGCAGTGCTAGCAAAACACCAACCTTTACACTAGTGACGTCGGTGTTTACAAAAAAATATAATACAAAAAATATATATAATGCTGTTAGAAATATCAAATTGTCTTTTAGGATTTTCCCAGAGAAAAAATCATTTCCTTTTGACAGCAACCTTGTTTGTTTGCTGTAGAACGTAAAAATAAGAAAATAAGATTCTCCCCTTCGCTAACTTTTCTAGAGTTGTAATCGTAATGTCCATACATTACCTACACCTATGTATGTACACCCTAGGATTCAAGTCAACAAACCACGTCATGCATAGAGTATAGTTACCTATATGTATTGCTACCACCCATTATATCATGTGATATATGTGATCATTTTTAAGCTCCTCTTCAATTTTTGATCCTTCGAATAAAAGACTCGGGTTGAGTCCGGTGTAGAAAAAAATATATATTTTTACTTTTTTTATCAACAACAAGATTGGATGATATAAGAAAAACTTTTCCCTGAGAAGGTAATGGGGTAAACTGATGCTACAGTGAATTTGGGAGAAGAAGACGAAAGGAAAAGCTGTGTATGTATGCTTCAGATTACGCTTTCCTTGTATTATGTGTGCTCATTGTGGAACATCTTGTGAAATTGGTAAAATACTTTTTTGTACAACTTACCTACAATCAATGTGGTATGAGTGTTTCACTTGGCAGACTTCTCGGTCCCAAGTACTTTATCAAATAGTTGTCGTAACATTTCTCAATTTCCTGATAGTCTGTCAAATTTTCGCACAACTCTGTGCCATTTTCGTTGATTAGCGACGCTTCTGTAACTGCCGACATTTCTACAATACCATCGGAACTCATAAAGGACGGGGTGAAGTCGCCGTAAAAATCATTTGTTTGGTTAAGAAAGGGCGTCACGTCCGGACTCTCCATGATCACAATTAATTTCAGATCTCGATCAAGTCAATACATACAATTAAACTACAGGACATACATATGTACATAAATGTTTCGCGTGTACTTCTGGAATTATAAAGAAGACCCTAGTATGCCAGACAGTAACTAATACTGGAAATAATTTCCTTTCCACTTAATCACACTTACCCAAGGAGAAAACTGTACTTTTAGCAAGTCCAATATTCTTCAATGCACAATCTTAAATACATACATATATATATACCTATATGAGGCTTTTGCCACCACAACACAAGTTATTCCTCAGACTTGCAAACCACACTGGAAAATATCCACGACTAGAGAAACCACATATTGCTGACTTGCCAGATTAAGTGATACGTTTATCCTTTTGGCATTCTAATGAAAAATGGCCAATCATTTTTTTAGAGTATAGTACTTTCTCCCAATCATAACTTTTCTTTATCACTACTACAGCTACGATAACTGCCGCACATGAAAAAATCTAATAAATTTATTATTTAGCTTGTCAAACATTTTTTTATATAGCAAACTGGAATAGCTAACTAACTACGCACACCTCGTTACATACTGATGGAATGGACAGAGATTCTGGTGGTGGTGGTGTAAGAAGACGGGTTACAAATGATAGCCGATAATAATAATTTCTTTGTAGCACATTTGGTTAAAGTGAGACTGTAATGATGATGATGATGATGATATGACTAGAAAGAACGCCAAAATGCAACTGTGCTGCTTACATCGCTACACTTTTCTTTTTGTGGGGATGGCCAACAAAGAGCAACTCTGACTGGCAAGCGAAAAAAGCTGAAACGAGCTGAACTCGCTCTGCTGAATACTACCAACCATGTGAAAATTTGTATTTGGATTGGATTGGAACTGTGAAAAAAAACACAGCAGCAGCAGCGCACATTTTCTACTAGTGCCAGTCGCGTCGCCACTCACACACGAAACACCATCATTTACTACTACACGACTGCTGCTTGCTACTACTAGCATCACATCACACACTTACGTAAACAGTTTCGACAGAAGAAGACAGTGCAACAGAGCAGTCTGACTGATCTGATATATAGTAGTGCAGGCGGAACTCCATCAAAGCGATTTTTATAGTCATCATCAGGATGATGATGACGACGATGAAGAGCAAAAAAAAGAAGAAAATTGTTATTTTGTTATGCATCTACAATGCCTATACGCTTTTACAAAGGTGCATTGTAATAATAATGATGACGATGATGATGATATTGTTATTATGAGACTGGGAATGAGTTTGATACAAGTTTCAAGTTTAAAAAAATAGTACTAATGCTGTTGCTACTGATTCTGATATAAGCAGCTTTCTTGTGTGTGTGTGAATGCTGTAAATGCATATGCAAAAAATATATATAAAACCTGTGAACCTGCTGCGTCCTCGTTCCTTTTTTATAAAAGATTTGCTGATGCGATAATGGGAAATGTTTCCCTGTAACGATCAAACTCGCAGTGGAAGTAGCAGTTTAAAGTCTATATCTTTACCACTTTTGGGCTTTTCCTAATAATAGCTTTTTGGTTGAGGTGCTACCACTGCCACTACTGCTGCTTCTGCTCCTGTTTGCTTATCCACTGTAATAATGTATGCATGGCCATCACCACATCAGCAACACCGTCCCAGTCCCGACAGAATGAAAATGGAATAATAGAAAAAGAAGCGGAGGAACAGATCTTATCTTCTATTTTTTGATATAGGTGATATTTTTGAAATGCATGTGGTGTGGGTGATGATAGTTTGAACACAAGGGAGTATTACGGCTGCTGCTGCTCGTTCATAATAATTCGAAATAGTTCGAAATAATCAATTTGTGGAACACCACAACCACAAGAGAAAACGGGTTTCTTCCTTATTTGTAAATTGCAAGGTACGTTCGTGCGATTTAATTGAAGAAGGCATAGGCGAAATTTTTTGGAGAGTGTTTTACTGTCTGCTGGTATAATTGATTAGCTTCGGTAGAGAAAAGAGAGGGAGAGACAAGCAAGATATTTGCATGTGAGCCAGCCATAGTAAAAGTTTGTATCACGTTATTGCTCATTAAAGACAATAAAATCATGTGGTGGTTGAATTAATGCTGTAGAATTAGTTAGCAGGTGCTTTATTGCATTAAATCATGTTTCTTATTTACTGACAGCCAGCTGTGTGGTCGGCAGGAAGCTACTGGCACCACAGGCTAATACTATTGTTACTATTATTGGCGAAACTGGGTTACAATCTGTAACAGTAGTGCGTACCTACTTTATTCCATTCATTCATTTACAATTCAGCTAGTAATATTCATTAAGTTAAGGGAAATTGACAATTGAGAAAATAAAATGTGTATCGCACCTACCGACCTACCGACCACAACACCAAGTTGTGCGTGTGTATGTGTGTATGTGCATGTCCGCTCTAATGCACTTTTAAATTTTGCGTAGGTGAAGCGGTAAATTTGCCAAATAAGAATTTACGAGAGACTTACACAAGGGACATTTTATTTACATGAAGCAGATTGATAAGTACTATTTTCAACAACTTCCTCTTCACTTCACCACTCCTGCCAACACTACTCGCTAATTATGATTTATAAGTGGTAGAAGGGCGAGAGCACAGAGACAGAGCGAGTCGTTCAAAGCAGCTGCAACAGCAGCAGCGTCGCTCAGGTTGCTGAGCTTGTTCCTGGCGTGCCGGTGGTTTGAGTAGGTGTGAATAATCTAGCTTAGAGCGGACAAGCGAAATATTTGTATTCCATATCTATCCATTAAAAAGGGGCAAGTGTAAGCAAGATTCTAGTCAGCGGTGGTGGTGGCTCCGTGGTCAAGTCCAATGAAGAGGAGACGCATATCAGCACACTTTTTATCTGATCTGCCTTCATATTATTCCAGTAAACTTTCCCCGGGTAAAAGAACAATAAATACGTACATGGTAATATAGCATTATTTCAACAAAGGGGCATACTATGAATAGTCTTTTTCCTTCCTAATCCTAAACGAAATGGTTAGCAACTCGCGGTGGTAGTGACGGTGCTGGTGGTGGTGGTGGTGGATGGGTGGCGTATATATAGAAGAAAAAACGAAGCAGAGTAAAATTGTTTGTAAAATGGAGCAGCTTTTGTGGTTCGAGAGTAGTGAATTGCATTCAGACGTGAGTTCTTGGATGAATGCAAATGTCCTGCCACCAGTGCTACTACAACTACTACCCAAAGCCCTCGCCTGACCTACATATATCACGTACAGTTCAATGTTCAATCACTGCTGACTTTACAATAAGCTCTGGGAATGGTAAACTATGCGCTCGTTCCTTTAAGATTAAGTTAGACAATCTTCCCTCTTCTCTGCTCTGCTGCTCTTTTGTTTTTAACGCGATAACAAATGCCCTCAAAGAGCAAAATGCGAACGGAATAAGAAGAAAAAAAGTTCAACAGTAGTGGTAGTAGTCGTCGTCGTCATCGACTGCTGAACCGATTCTCAGAGATTTTCATCTCCCATTCATCCAGAAAAATATACATATTATGATAATAAGAGTTCACACCTCTATTTTTATAACGCGTAGACTGAGGCAGGAAGTCATTTGAACAGAAAAATGGAACACATAAAAATTTAGGCGTCTCTGTCTTGCTGCTGAGTTTTTACTTTTTTCTCTCATTGGAATATTATGCATTTTACTTTTTGTGTAAATCTGAATCCATTTCCAAATAATCCCGTTGCTCCAAATAAACACTGGCGATGATGATACTACTACTGCTGTTGTTGTTGTTTTTTGTCACTGAAAATGATGAGGGTTTAATGGTAATAATCGGTGTACGACTAGACAGCTATAGGGTAACTTTAAAAGGAATTTTTATTTAGACATCTACAACTGGATTATCTCATGAGCAATTTAGACAAATAAATCTGTATTATCTGATTTTTTTTCATATAACTTTGTCGACCCTGAAGTAAGTCCTCTTAGTAGTCGTTGTACAATGTCGCCGTAATGTTCATGGCACTGTAGGGAGCACTGTACCAGTAGTAGTACATGAAGCAATGTTATGCATCTATGCTCCAAATGGAAAAAAAACTTTGTCTTGCTCTGGCATTGAACTTGCATTACATGTTACATTACCATAGTTTTTTGTATTCTTGTGATAGATTTTAGATAAGATAACCGTGCTCTTTGCCTCTTGGCACAGTTGTACATAACAATTTCGGAAAGTAATGTTTTAAACTGTGTACATAGCAGCAGCAGAACGTTTTTCGTGGTTTGCAGAGAAGATATTTGCCAGATTTTTACTTGTCATTTCGTCGCAGCATCACAAGGACAGAATTCATGCTATTTCTCACCCAATACTTTGCTTTCCAATTCGTATATGCAAATCCCATAGGACGACTAAGGCTTTTCGCTGGAAAGTACATCTTTTTGAAATAATGGAACAGGAGTTGTAGTAGTAGTTGGTGCTGCTGCTGCTGTGTAATAATAAGAGGGTTTTAGCTAGCTCACACTCAAGTTATAAAATCTAATTTCGGTATGTAAATGAGCCAATTTTCACAAGCCTTTGCCCGGAAAAGTGAATACGCATCAGACAAAGAGTATATATACCTAGTTTGTATGAAGCGTTCTGTTCGTGTGGCAAACAAGTGTTTCCTCACCGAATAATTATGGTGGCGGTGATGCTGATGATGATTGTGTAAGACATAGCTTACATGCGTACCCACTAAGCTAATAATAACAAGAGACAAGTTTGACCTGCACTTTACCAACTTTGATTTTTCTCTTTTCCTTCAAGCCTTTTTCTTCTCCTCAACAGAAATCCAACCTACTAACTGCATTGCTTTCAGCAATGAAAATAAATACGACCTTACACTCATCCATTTGTAGAAGTAAAATGAAATCTGGTATATGTTATCTATCACTAACCCGTATTTTAAAGCGATGCCCTTTAACTTTGCGCAATAAAGTTTATGCTTGTATTTTTAATCCCAAGAGCACTCTTACTGTAAATAAATCTGCTCCAGGATCACATTAGATTTTGCCAATAAATCAGTCCTTTTTTATTTCTGATCACCTGCAGGCTGCACCTCTCTCTCCTTACGGTTGCAAAGAAACACCTGCATTCAAGCCCGCTCCCTTTTCAATGATAAACGACAAAAATATTTTGAAATATTTATGATAATGGTCGTACTTTATAACAAATTCTTGTCACATGTTTTAAAGTATTTTGGAAACGTACACATCACAAAAACAAAGTGTAATCGATTGGTGTGGCATTGACAATGACATTTACATAAAATGTACATTACAGTTATATGATAAGTATCAGACTTGTTAACATTCATCGAAATGGTAAGGGCCAAAGAGCAGTTTCACTTTCATCTTCTCTGACACAGGAAATGTGTTCCCAGTTTAGGTAATTTTACATGTTCAAATTTTACCGTGAAACATTGATACGTGCCAAAAATTTAATAAACAAGCAAACTTTTAAAAGGATGGGACAGAGCAATTTAGGCATGATTCTAAAGTTACTCCAATCATTTAGGCATGATTATAAAATTACTGCAGTCATTTAGGCAGTTATTCTAAAATTTCCCCAGTCATAGTTGCAAAAAGTTCTGTTTTTATAACGTGTAAAACGTCAAAAATCGATTGAGTAACTTCGTTCTGTAGTTTTGATGAAAATCTGATTTTTATAAAAGTGTCATTTTTTCAAAAACCATTAAGAATTTTTAAAATCTGTTTTTGGATTCTTAATATTGGTTTAAAAATGGACATGAAACATGTGTCACATGTATACCTATGTTATCGCTGAAAAAAATTTGAAATCGTAACAGTCACTAACGGTTTCCGTTGACCAATTTTGCTCAAATTCAATAGGGTTCGTCTCATGGCTGCATAAGTTGGTGTGCAAAATTTGAGTTAAATAGGTTGAAGCGTTAAAAAGTTACCGTCCGGACAGCCCACAGAATTCAAAATTCAGACAACAATCTCCGATTACACGATTTTTGGGACCCATTTTACTTTGAATTTTTTAAGATTACTTGATAGAATTTAAAAAGTTAAATACGTAAAAATATTTTTGGTGTTCATAATTTGTCTTTTCTCCTGAAGAGGACTTTCGATAAAGTCGAAACGTAGAGAAATAATATAAAGTTTTCTTATTCACCCGTTGTCTCCCAAATCATTTTCATTGGAAACATTCTCTCCATTCCCTCACTCCCTCACTTCATTCATGGTGTTTTTAATTCAACAAAGACGGGCTACTGGAAGCACGTGGAAATTCTTGTACTCTTAGATACACGTGTGTCTGTTTCTGTTTCTCGTTCGCATTATTGGCTGATATAATGAAAAATACGTTTTGCATCCTTAGAAAGTAAAAACATATTCATATTACAAGCGTACACTTTTCTGTCTAATTAATAAGAATGTTTTCTCGTAGCATGCTTAGACTTTGTTAAGTTTGTTTGTTTTTTATGCAATGCTACGAGTATGTAAGTATCATCATCATCACCAGTACAAAAAAGTACGCATGATAAAATCAGATTTTTTATAAACAAAACAATATATTATTATATAAATACTCCCTAGCTAGCTAGTCCAGCTGTTACATTTTTACATATGTCAAAGAAGATTGCGGTAAAGTTTCCTGGTAATATTTTTTGCCAGCCATATTTCTTTGTCTAAAACTCCCTCTGCACCTTCTTTTTTATTGTCAAGTTTAATGTACCTACATACATAATATTACTAAACAAAAAACCCTGACATAAATGCCTGGTTTCAGCTCTTGAGAGGTTTTTTAGTGGTGAAAAATACGATCTCTGTTATTTAGATACCTTAATAATATACATATTTATATAGAAACTTGGTTTTTTCTTCCGTAAAGAAGAACCTACATTTGTTGCAGAGAGAGAGAGAGAGAGACGACAAAAAAACAAGTTGTAGGGCAAACATCTTTTGAGCTTTTATTAATACACTATTTTATCACTGTTCAAACACATGTGTTAACACTTGCACCACTTACTTGAAGAGCATGTTTGTTTAGTGATGCTCGCTTACTTTTTACAATTGCTCTGGCTATATGAGTGCACTTGGTTGCACGGGTGTAAGTATGTACAGTATTTTCTTTTAAGATAAGCTTTACTCTATTAGGTGTAGGCATTTGTTATATAGACAACTTGCAGCATTGTTGTGGGTAGCGTTTGGGCGTGAGCTGGATGGTATTGTTTGAATTTATACAAAGCTATCGCGCTCTGTTGTTATATATGTAGTTTGCGCTTTCTTAGATAGCCAGGAAAGGAATATAAAATGCATTTTCACGTCGTGGGCACAAAGTGCAGGCAACTATCATCAGCAAATAATCAAGAAAGGCAAGACGAGTTCGCAGCTAATAAATAATGTCCACTTTATACAAAATAAATATATGCTTAGCAGAGACAAGTGGAGAAAACGGGAAA
>JAHZMT010000849.1:0-11291 GCA_027743785.1 Sinhomidia bicolor | reverse complement strand
AATACAAAACAGGCATATGAATGCTTACACTTTCCAATTATATGCACAACTACGATACATTTGTGCCGCTGCGGATAACTTTGTAAGGTATGTCTCTGCCATATTACTACTGTCAGGGTTTGGAATCTGTGTAATAGGTAATTGGGTAATCATTGTTGGTCATCAAATGTTTCCAATAGTAATGCACATTAATATTCTCTTTGTTACATGTGTGGTTTACATAGTCATTTCTCAGACAGTCCCTCTGGTTACCCAATGTTATCTGTTTAGTAAAAAATTAGTTAGAAATGATTGGATGAGCAAAGTAGTAAATGAGAATAGTTTGGAAAGTAGAATGGAGAGAAAGTTGCTTCTGCGTCGTCTAAAATCGTTGAGACCTGTTGAATTCAAGTATGGTATTACAGTGTTTGATGCGGAAACGAAAGTCAACTTGTATTCAAATATTGTCTTGTACACAATTAACTTGTTATTATTGGTGTCACCGCATTGATGTATGTAATTATTAAGAGCGATATATACATCTATTTAAGGAAAAAAGGGCGAATCTTGTCCAGAATTCATTTATCGATTTAATGTCTGGGTAGACTGGGAAATCGTAATATTTGCTAACAGAATTCGTGTAGTTCACATGTATATTTGTTTATACAACTATATGCTTTTGATAAAAGTTCATTTTAAAAGTTTCTGTCAGTTTCCTCGGCCAGTCAAAAGCGAATTTTTAGCTTGATAAAAGGCATTAAAATTGGTTATTTAAATGTGGATTTAAAGGTTTGTAATATTTATTTATAATAACTCGTCACCAAATAAATAGTAATATTCACACTCGCACCACGGTGTGACACAGCTATCTCAAAAAGTCAAAAAATGCTGTCAAAAGATATTGGCTATAGGCCAAAATGCTTGAGAATCCAAGCTGAGTTTGTCAGGTAGTCTGTTTTACTGCCTCCAAAATTTGAAAATGCTTTACGGTAAGGCCCTTTTAATAACGCATTCATGGTTTTTGTTCATTTTGCTATACGCTCCTTGGTATGAGTACATAGGTACAGTTAACGGAGGAATTGTTGATACGAATGGGGTTCAAGGTTTTGAAAGCTTATAATTTTTGAACGCATCAACTTTTCGACAAAATTTAAATTGCATAGTAACGAGCATTAAATGGCTCATTACGGACTGCATTTAAAGACAACTTTGAAATCGTCATTTGCATGAATTATAGTTATATTTAAATTTTTCTGCTAATTTGGTAGAGAAAATTATTGATACGATTTAACTAAGCTTACGAAATTAATTAATTAATTATGATGCAACACATAATAACCGTCCAAAAATGTCTTGTTGGACCACCACTATCTTCTACAACTGCTACAAGTCATCTTTTCATGTAGTCAACGAGGTCAAAGGGCATACACATGTCGATGCCATGATTCCTGTACTACAACATTTTTCATGGCGTATCATTTTTTCATGTAGTCAACGAGGTCAAAGGGCATACACATGTCGATGCCATGATTCCTGTACTACAACATTTTTCATGGCGTAAATAGCGTCACTGACGCCAGATTGATGCGTTTTGCGCTCGAGGTGTACCTACAACTGATAAGTGCAGTTGAAATTTACACCAATCAAGTACCCACTCATTATCTTGATGAAAAAAAGCTCTCTACCTTCGATGTCTGCTTCGGATCGACATCTTTTTGGAAGACAAATGTTCGGTTTAAACGATGTCTTCATCGGGGCACCTTGAAATTTGAAAGTTTTTGTGTATATATAGATATAATAATAATAAATTTGGTCAGTTGAACTTGAGCAGTCAAAACTTGCTGAACTGTAATTAGTTTGCTTACCGACAAGTAGTGGCCGGGAATGTCTTTGTGCTGTTTTTACATGCTTGGTGGTGTATTAAGGCTGTTGTAAGCAAACAGAAAAAATACGTGTATGTGTTTAGAGTTATTTAAAGTATTATTCAAAGTTGGCATTAAAAGTTGCGGAAGCTTATTTATCATGCATGTAAAAATTATTGATTGCTTTGAATTAGGTTTATTTTGTGAGAATGCTGACAATTGAGAAAATATATAAAATACGACAATTAAAATTGTAAGAGAAGAATTAGAACGATGTTTACATGTAGTTGCATGGTTTGTAATATAATCAATAAAATGTACCGATTATTTCAATAATAAAATAATTGTGCTTCACGTTTAAATTTTGCATTACATATTCGGTGTATTTCCCTAGATCTTCAATGTGAAACTATTTTGCAAAGAGGATTCCTTATAAAATACAAGAAAAGTTTAGTAGATTATTTTGACATAGTGACAATTTAAAAACTGCTCGAGCTGCTGATGGAAAACATGGGACAAAATAATGTTCGTCGCGTTGCACGATCTCTAACTTTAAAACGATGAATCCTGTATTATTTGTTGTATCCAAAACAATAAAATTAAAGATTTAGTATTTAAATTAAAATATTACATATTGTTTTTAAATTAAATTATATTGTAAATATGATTAAATGGTATGATACATTATTAATCTTGTTGCATTATATATTAGAAAACTAGTTTCAGTAAGACAAAATTTTGCGCTAAATCTNTACTTTTAAATTAAATTATATTGTAAATATGATTAAATGGTATGATACATTATTAATCTTGTTGCATTATATATTAGAAAACTAGTTTCAGTAAGACAAAATTTTGCGCTAAAACTTTTTATTTTAGCTAGAGAAAATTTTCTGTTCTTAAAAATCGTTACACACTTCGAGTAGGTATGTAAAATTAATCGGTTTTGTATAATCGTGTATTTATATCTACCACCAAATGTATTCCCGACTTAAGGAGTATAAATTGTGGAGCCTTTTTTTCTTAAAATGTTTGGCAAAAAGATAAATTTCGCTGTATTTCAATTTTTTCATCTAGTATCTCGTAAAGCATTACACAAAATTGACTTGAAGGTCCATTGGAGGTGCTTATCAATTGCAAAAAAATCATAGCTTTTTAATTTCTCACGCTTCCATAATGTTAATGCGTAAGTCGCCTACAGGGCGAGTATGTAGCTTTTACTCAATGGCTTAATAACTACATAGCGTACTACCTACGAGTGCATAATTTTTTGGCCATTTATTAATAACCTACTCTTTTTTTTGTAAACAAGGCACTGCAGAATGTGTACGTATACAAAATTGAGTTACGTTTACATACATAGTTATATTACAGCAAGTGTTACAACATGTGAAAAAAATACGGATTGAGTATATACCAATTTTCTCGATTAAAAAATTGTAATTTGTAACCTCACCTAAATCAAACACAAGGTAATAAGAAACATAGGTTAGAGAACGCCACTAGTAGTTCCTATCGATAGAAATTTCTCTGAGCATTCCAGATTATATTTTGTTCTAGAGACTTTCAAATATTTTTGCACGCGCATTTAAAACCATCATTTAAAATTCAATGGTAAATTTTTATGTCACAGCGATTTGGAAAATATATGAGGGTAAGTACAGAATCCATGTTTATTAATATAAATACTTTAAAAGTAGATGAACGTGAAAAATTTCAAAACAAATATTTCATCAACTGGTGAAGTTGCTAATGGGGTTCCAAGAATATTGTATGCATTTCCACGCTGAATAGTTAGTGGGTTAGTTGCGCTATATAGTACATGGGAATTTGTACAGGGTAAAAAATGAGCTGGGATAAAGTTTGTAGCGTTTAATAACTTGTTAAGTAAGTATGCATGAAAGTGTAATGGAAATCACACAAACGTTTCATTTTTTCAAAATTTTATTCGAACATTTATCAGATTTAAAACCTTGGATATAAACCCTTTCAAATACATTTTTATCAATCAGCATAATAAGAAAATGCGAGCCAGCATTGATGTATTCTTCAACACAAGTGTAAACTTTATCACAACTTGCGTGATGACATCATTTTATATCGTTCTCCGTACAACAGAGACATGCCTAAATAGTTTATTTAGGGAATAATATAACATTACATCATGACAAGCATGATGACCTTGGTATATCCCCATAAAAATTAGATACTTGAGTAAACAGGGATAGTGGTGGTAATTAAAAAATATAATATTTATTTATAATAATTTGTCATCAAAACGAGTAATGTTATTTGCATGTGTAGTAAGCCGTGACGCAGCTCTTTTAATTAAACCTGTAAAACAGTAATGTCAAAAGCCGTGGGTTTTAAGTAAAAATCTCACAAGTCTGGGTTTTGAATTTGGCCATTTAGCGTTTTATCATCCATACAGGTAATGATAATGACAATGACATGAATGTACATACTGGTAATTTAATATTTACAGTTCGTATATTACTTCTTGTTTTAAAAACCCTTAGGATCGGTAAAAGTGAAAAAGACTGCTGCACGGCAACCAAAACTTGTTCTTTTCAGAAAGAGATTTTGACCGCTGTCAGTTCTGAGTTAATAAAAATGTGCTAACAGGAGCAATGTGACAAAGTTCATACCGCCGCTTTTGAACCGTTACTTCGTATTTGCAAAAACAGATGTAATCTATTTTATAAATAAATAACCTTTTCACACAATTCAATGTATATGTTCATAATTACGCAACTTAAAAGCTAAAGTGCTAAAGTGTGGTGCTCATTTTACTACGAGTATCAAACAGCGATGCTATACACGTGGTACTACATTCTCGAGTCAAAAGTTCATGCATGTTTGTTTGAGTGACCCGCACGAATAAAAAATAATCATAAACTGCGTATTAACAAGCATGCAATCTTAACACTTTTCTTTACACATGTATTTTAATTTGATTGTAAAACTGGTGATTGCTGACGTAAGATGTTTTCCAAGAATTAAATTGGACCAAGTGTACACACATGCATGCACAACAACTTGTATGTTACAGCTATTGCTTTTCATTTTGCTCTGCCATTTACAATGAAAAAAATTCTAATGATAACTAGAGCAAGCTAGCATTCATTAAATAATTAGTCATCCAATTATGGGGATGACGCAAACCACATGAATGTGTAAGTTTTTTAGTAATGCTGCCATACATAGATTGGAGATTGGAGATATAAAATGGGCTGACAAGTTTCCAACCTTATCATTTGAGACATCACTTTTCGCAGAATCAGAAACAGCTCCGTTGATTTTTTTATTCTGCTTATTGTCTGGGTCAAAATGAATTTATCATTTAAATTCCTCCTGTTTTTCGGTCTGTTTTTCATTGTAACTGCAGACAGAGTGGAATTCTGGGACGCATCGAATGATTATCAAGGTAACTAAATACTCACACATTATTACTGCATTAAAAATATTTTTGGTAAATAAGTTGGTGTACACTCTTTTATAAATTCATTATTTTTTACAGTGGACTCACTTCAACTTCATCTGCCTTTTCCTTTCTGCTACAACATGCCTGATGAGTGGAGAGACCGGACGTTTCAAGTAGACACTCGTGGACTCTGTCTCAGATTTTATGATGGCAGGGACTGCAGCGGACGCTCCCAACGAATTGTTTCAAGGTCATACGGATACGGAGAAACGGAACAAATCCATGTTAGTGACAGGGTAGAGTCAGTGCGGCGTTGCTAAGGACTAGGTGTATCATACGGATAATCCTGTGAGATAACCTAACCAATGAGACCGAGTGTAAACCTGAAACCTAGTTGTACTACAGTGAAAACAAATTTTAAAACATGAGATTATGCACATTCTTTATTTTTTATTACCAATACTGTTTATGTCATCTAAACAAAAGTAACTCGTGTGTAATGACGTAACTACAAAAATTATTTCCTCGCTGTCCTTAATCTTGAATAAAAATTGTGATTATTGATAGGACAACAAATTAAAAATACATAAACGAATAAAATATTTACAGCAATATTTACAGCATGTAATGCAGCAAACTGCATAAGAAATGAATACGCTTGAAACTTTTATCTGAACCATTCATTGAATAAGCTGTTTTCAGCTGACTTTTGCCTACAAAACTGATAGTTGTACAGAATAATGAATATAATAAATTTGTGTTCTATGTTAAGGCATCCATTACAATCTAGCTTGTAAGGTACGTACTTCTTTTTTAAACATTATTTAGTGTAAATTCAAAAAAAATCAACCGACTAATAGCAACTATTTATAAATAATAGTCAACGTTAGAATTGCATTTTCCACAAAATTAAAAAATATAAATAAACTAGAAATACAACCACCGCACAGAAGATTCATAATTGCTTTTAGCATGAGCATTGCTTGAGACAAAGAGAATGTGCATTACATAAAAATTTTTTTGCGTAATGCGTAATAATAGATAAAAAATTAACTACAATAAATCTGTCTTAAGGTTAGTAGGATACAACAGAAGTTTTATCAGTTTTTGAAACTGTTAATAGAGTATTATTTTTATATTGCTCAATTTTTGCAAAAAAGAATTTAGATTTATCATAGAAATGCAAATATAGCAGCAACTGCGACTTTATACACTGTCCAGAATATAAAAACGACGTGAAAAATTCACAATCAATACATTTCCATACAGTATTTAAATACTTCTCCTTGTTATAACAGTGCATGTTGATATATTGATCACTCATGTAAGCACTGGCTCAAATTTCCAATCAACTAGCATATATGTACAAGTATTAGTAATGCTCGAGATTAAATATTATTTTTAAAATCCAGTTCAACAGTATAGCCTGATAGCTAATTCTTTCGAAAAAGTTGAGAATAATTTTCTTTTTTCATTTTCCCATATTGTACTAAAAAACCTTTAAGAGAAAAAAATGCCAACGCCTAACAGTATAAAATAATGGAAACTTTAGCAATTAGCAAAAGCCTACTTTCAGGATTTATGGTTTGTAAAAATCCAGATATTCAAACCTAAACCCTTTGCCACAAACCGCACAACGTAGTCAACTTCAATCTTCGGGCATTAATTGCTTTCTTTTTTTCTTTTTTCAAAGATTCGTTTGCACCGCATGTTAAATTAAGTTCTAAGAATATACAACTTTTATAACTCATCGCTCTGTTTCGTTTATAGCGAGAGTGCACAGTACACTAGGTATTGCTTAGGTATGCTACACCTGTAAATTGTGCTTTCAGATAGAACCTATTTAGTCGTCAGTATTCAGATGAGCAGCAAAGTATCAAGACAATATAGTAACCAAATGAGAACTCCGACTATTTTCGATTGTCTACTATTAATTCCTTTTTTACCATGTCATCAATTTCATATCAAGCTAGCTCATTAAAAGTAGTGGGAAGTAGGACTTTTCAATCTAAAGCAAAAATTGTTTTCCGTCGAGTAATTACACGACTTGAGTTACAAAACAGATTGGCCACGTAAGTAAAAGTTGTTTTAGTCAATTTACCAAGCCTAGAAAAATGAATACGTGTTATATTTAAGAAGTATGAAAAGGGATTGTGCTGACAATACAAAGGCCAAATGTGAGGAGTGAACGAGTACCTACCTTTTAGGTAGTCTACACCAAAAGGTTTAGTAAAAAAAACTAACCGTAATATTTGGCGATATACTGCCAGTCTAAAACATAAATAAAAGTTATTTTTTGCTATTTTAGTATCCAGTAATCACAGCAAACAGTTTTACTTCACGGCTTTTACTATCATTTTTAAATGCAATTTGGAGGTAGTTCAATATTTAAGATTTAATAAAATAGGACAGCACTAATTAAAAGTGGCGATATTTAGTAGATAATTTTAGGAAAACAAGATATATTCCCATTTGACTGTTGCTATTCACGCAGTGTGATTTACAGATACTTGTACATATAATCTATCTAGTTAGTGATATTGTTTGATTTGTCAGATTGTAAACTATACAAGCATACCTGCATCAAAACTAACTTCTCATTAATATAGGTAATAGTTGTGCGTTTCTGGTTTCCGCCTTTACTTAAACTCTTGTTTATTACAAGTCGGTCAAAACTACGTCCAACAAATACCAATAACTAAACAGATGTATCTAAAAATGTTATCATTCTTCGTACCGACTTTTGTGTTCATAATTTTTGGAATAGTTAATTGTGGATATGGTGCATTTCCATATTTACCCACGCTTTTGGATTTTCGAAATCAGCTTGCCGTATTTGAAAATTGTACAATTCATATAATCGACAATCACATTTACTCAGGCCAAACAAACAATCTTCAACAAACACGTGAAATTTTGCCTTTGTCAAAAACTCCGGTAATATTTTCAGTATTCCGATATCATCTAAATGACAGTGGAAGTTGGAAGTGCAACAACAAGCAGCAATACACCCTCTCGATTAATACGTCAGAGTTTTTGTTTCGCGCTGCGCCGGCACCACGGCGAACGTGCGTGGCACAAATTTACATTGATCCGTACTTCTGCAAACAGTGGATCATAAGAATCAAAGAATGGATGATATGGTGGAGATATCAATTTGGTTTCGAGATATTCTTTCCAAGATCAATTTTGAATATTGCGATTGAAAGTCTGACTGAGTTTATCTACCGACAAAAGTATTACTGGTTTTTTATACACGTGCAACTACAGTCAAAACACAAATTTCGTGGACATCATTCTGTGCTCTTCATGATTGACTATCCTAATCTCAGTTTTCAGGAAAAACAAGTATATCACATTGGTAATCCGCTAAAACTAACATTCCATTTACACTTGACAGATAGTGGTACTCTAATAGTACGAAAATCTTACGTAGTAACATTTGAGAGTACCATAACTAAACTAGCAAGTCAATTGCTCAGATGTTGCAATTTTGTTTGGAGGTCCAACAATAATACAATTTGTGTTGAGAAAGAATATGAAAACCTTACTGGAGAACGGCACGCCTATGTTCCTGAACTTCAAATTAATTTGCATAGCCTCTGGAAACTGGAAGTTAGAAAGGGCAAGGGCCTTTATTTTATTGATTTGTCTAGATATAACCTAATGACTCAAGATAGCACCAAAATGCATACAATAAAAAGGATTTTCAACATGGTTTTTGAAAATGCAACGAGTTTAATTGCCTGGGACGCCACCATAGATTTCAATACTGTTAGGCCTATCCTTGTTAAAGTTAGTTTTGCACGGTTTTCTGAAAACTCATTTAGTGGAATTGAGTCTCCACGTGCCTGGTATTTTTTGCCGTGCACAAAACTTCGCAAGCCAAAGTCCCTATCAGTGCTTGGATTTGTGTCTGCCTTTGATAAAGCCACATGGCTAATTCAGATCATTTTGGCAGCAGTTTGTATTGGGTTGGCTCGCCGTTTCCACAAAACGAAGCAAAAATTAATGTGGGATTATGTATCCTTCCCTCTTCGTATACTACTAGGACAGTCCATTACCATACCCAAAAATCTCAAACTGATATTCCTTCCTTGGATCTTGGTAGGAGTTCTTTTATCAAATGAGTATCACGGTGAAAACATCACCAGTTTTGTTACTGCCCTCATTCCAGAACATTTTGACTTATTTTCGGATTTACTCGACAGAAACTTTACTCTGTACTCATATCCAGCACAGCGTACTCTTTTCATGTACCAATTGTACAAAAGAGAAGGTCAGCCATATGCTGAAGTGGAACGGTTGGAACACTTTACAGTATACACTCTATACTAACAGCTATGAGTGGTACTGGTATGATCTTGCAAATCGGCACCGTACTGTCAACGAGCAAAAAATGCAAAGGAGTACATGACAATTACATTACCGGAATTCATGTCCTACAAGTTGGCTCGTTGTAACCGTAAAGCGTTTCTAGGAGAATACCACGAAGTTGTAAAGGTTTACTCTGTTCTGATAGAAAAACGCGTGTTGGAGCGCAACTCTGATGTCCATATAAATACAGTGCCTTATCTTACATACTATATAGATTGGGGGCTCATTTATCACCCGCAAGCATCGGTTGAATACTTTGCCAAGAAAATGTTGACATTATGGCAGTCCGGTTTGCCAAAGCTTTGGACTGAATGGGATCGCCGGAGTTCACTGTTAGCAAATGAGTCAAGGCATTTGCGACAGTATAATGCTGATCGAGAAAATGAAAAGTTGCAGCCTACGCCACTTTCAATGAGTAGCAACATAATTGTAATTTTCATAACGTGGATTTTGTTGCTTGCAGTGTCAGCAACAGTTAATCTTTGTGAACTTCTCACAGTAGAAATTGATAAAATCTGGGACGGTTTTAAAACCTGTTATGCGTTTGCTATCGTTATTTGGAAGAAAGTCAAAAGAAGTGTACAAAGATATAAGAGGGAAAAGAAGACACCAATTTATAAATTTAAATGTCTAAGCTTTAAAAAAGTTGCCGAGTAATATTCTAATCGATACAAATCGCACAAAAATTTAAATAATAAATCATAGGAGCGTTTCTGGTTTCCATATCAGTGTTGGAATGTCCCTGGAAACAGTGCTTGAACAATTAATTTAAAGATAAAGGTACTCAAACACTGTTTATGTTGCACATATGATAATAACCATCCAGCACTTTCAATTATTTTAGAAAGATTGTGAAATCATTATGAAAAGCTGAAAATGACTAGTAACTAAAAATAAACAAGGTTGACTATAGTCTCTCTATCAGTGACAATTGGAGAGCTAATCAAACAAAATTTTAAAAAAAATACTAGGGAGTAAATTTGTCAAAGTAGTGCCAATGCAGAAATTTAATTTTTGCAGGTTTTAATGCGCGTTTACATATTCTCTTTCCCAGTATTTTGCCAGTCTCTCCAACGGTTGAGCATCTAAATACTAAACCTGTTGCTTTCTTCCAAACAATTTGTTTGCTAAGGTAAAAGAGTGTTTGTTGACTGGTAGGATTAAGCGTGGTTGCGAAATGAAAAAAATACAATAAGAACTGTGAGTCCAATCGAAAAAAAAATCAAAAAGATAACAAGTTGGCTTAATTATTCCAAATAAAGTTTGGAACCAAATTTCAGAGTACGTTATTGTGAATTGAACACGATACAGCGTAAAATCCAGCGTACAGAACTAGTCCGTCGACTATTTGCTAGCTAATCGTTGAAACTATACGACTGAATTATCCTGCTTCCAGTACAGTTTCTCACATGACCATGAATTCTTTTCACATTTGTGATCTCGAATTGTACCAACTTGTTGAGAAAATTGCAGAACTCTTGACAAGAATTAACATGAAACATTGTATTGGCTTAGAAAAAAACCCGAAATAAGCGTAGAATAAAATTGTGAGTTTTTCAAAAATCATAGGACTGTCGTAGCAACATTGAAGAATTCCGAGATAACACGCCAACAGTAGAATAATTAGCTGAAGTTTCCCATTGTATTTT
>JAHZMT010000848.1:0-10529 GCA_027743785.1 Sinhomidia bicolor | reverse complement strand
AAAATAGCCTAAAAACCAAGCTGACTACTCCCTGTATCGCATAAGTACATAAAACTTGAAAGTAATTTTAGTAAGAGCCCGATTCGTTTTTATCACCCTAAATTACATCCTGGCACATAGTTTCATCTTTTTCTAGTCGTGAACTGAGCAAATAACGAAGGAAGTGCTTATAGGAGAGAAAGAACGTTTGAATGGTTAATTGTTCTTTTAAACTGTTAAAAGTTCATAATAAACTGAAAAAATCAATTTTCAGTCAGCACAAAAATTCCCACTTCGTAATAAGGTCGCCAGAACCGATATACCATTTGTACTAATTTCTGACGCTGTAGATCTTCCCTTACAACCATATAAACTCAACGTCAACATTACCATGCAACGCCAAAAGTCTAAGTAGTTTTACACCACGCTAACTATGGTGGATTGTAGTTTTATAAACCACCGCAAAAGGTTTAACACCAACCAAACATAAATAATATTTTTGACCAAAAAAGCAATGAAACTACATGGTAAAAAAGGGACGGAGACTATTTTGTGAAAGAAATTTATGCCAAGTGGTATGCAATGCACATCATCATGCATGAATGAATATATTCATGCATCACTCTCCTTGTTGGCAGCAGCCCTTTGTTCCCGAGAAAGAAGCATAACATATTATTATGTATTATATATTTGATCATCATCATCATCCTCACTTTCACTCTACTACTACTACTACATTATCCTTATATTATCCTCATCTAACGCTAACATATACATAGCAAAAATCAGCATGCCTGTCTCTGTCTAATACTTGATGGCTCGACTTTTTTTTCCACGGGGGGAGGGGAATTTTCTCTAGCCTTTTTACGTTCTTCTGCCAACCAACGAACCAACCCCGTTTTTCTCCTGTGACAGCAACAAAAGGCCCTGCTGGCTGCTGGCACACTGAGAGTCTAAATTTGGGAATAACGGCTTATTACATCTGCGTTAGAAAAAATTTTCCATGGTTCGTAGCCAAAATCCCTTCAAGAGTATTGTGTGTTTTGTACCGTTGAGAAGAAGATCACTTTTGTACTACCGTAATAATGATGATAGGAGCAGCAGTATAGTAGTGGAAGTAGTATACTACCACGTTTTTTACAAGTGGAACAACAGAAATGAAATGGTAACAAAAGAACTTTTCTTTGAATAGCCTAACAGCAGCAGCACCAGCACTATACTGCTACTACTGCTGCTTACTACCAACAAAAACAAGTGCCCTCTCAAGTTACCATTTTCTAACGGGACTATTACTACTACTTCTACTACACAGCTCAATCATGATGTTCATGAGGGCGATACAGAATACTTTACTATACAATATAGTTCCCACTGTCTTGTCCTTTGCCCTGCTGCACATGATTTCTTCTTTGAAATTCCTTTATTATCATTATCATCATCATCCTTTCTGGAAATACACAGCTAGAGTGTAGCGTAGCGTGTAGTAATATGTACCCTATGCTTGTGGAATCAAGTTTATTTTACGCAGAACAAAAAGTGGGAAAATAAAGATATTCTGTATTGTCTATATATACGCGTATTTGCGTGTAGATATGTATGTATTTTACCGCATGCAATTTAATATAGGCACTATATAATATGGGTTTGTGTAGGTATTAAATGCACGCAGGGAGAAAGAGAAAAGTAGTAGATTGTCGAGTGTGCTGCTGTTGTCGAGTATGGAACAAACGGCAAGACTGAGCTCATAAATTTTGCGTTTAATAATTGAAGTTATTTATATCTCATAACTGGATTCCCTTTTATTATTATTAATATTATTATGAAGAAGAAGAAGAGGAAAAAAAGCAAAGCCAGTCGGAGACTATCAAGCCAAAATAGTTTACTATATACACATACTGTACAGTCTGACATTTTTAGCCTGTAAAATTCCGCTGTAACAAAGTGTACATACGCGTGTATTTATTTATACAATCTTGTACATAAAAACGTATGCCTAAGTAAACTTTATTTTGTTGTTGTGCTGCTGCTGCTACCGCTGCGGCTGCTGCACTTTAATAAATACAACTTTCTCTTTCATATTAAATATAACAAATGAACAAAAAGTGGTAGATGATGGTGAAAAGGGAGCATGTAGCGTTGCTGTTATTGTTGTTGTTATATTTTGTTGGCGACAGTACACTGGAAATATAGTGGCAGTGATGCTGTGTTATTATTTTTTTTTTCTCAAGAAAGAATAGAATAGGTTTTGCTGAGTTTGAAATTAGATTTGGTAGATTTATGCTTATGACTTCTTGAGGTAGAGAGAGAAGCTTTTCTTTTCTCCACAGGAAAACTGGAAGACGATGCATATGTATATTTTGTCAAATAAATTGTATGTATACCTATGTATATACATATATTCGTGATAAAAAATCATTTTTTGAACAGGATATTGCTCTCCTGGTGGTGTCTTTTGGGAAAACAGCAGAAAATGCGTTGTATAAATACTTAAAATAAATAATACACAAAATAATGGTGCTCTGCTTCTTTATGTGTACCTATGTGTATATTGCTAGTAGTAGCGTTAAAAAAAGTCATTATTGAGTGTGTTTATAAGCTGTAGAGTTTCTTTAGTTTTCAAGTCAGATTTTATATTTTTTTCAGCAGCATAGCATACATAGATTTAAACGTAAGTCTGACAGGATTTTTAATATACCAGATAAGAATAGAATTGAGAAAGCAATATAACAGTGAAAGTTTCTTGTTTTACCAACATTTTTATAGGTTTTTGCGTATAACCATAAACTTTCTTCTAATTAGCAAAGAGTCAACAATATACACATATACGCAGCACCAGTAGCAGTATTTCTACTTTACAAGTTTCATGTTTGATACCCATGATAACAATCCATATAACAGGGACAACAGTAAAATGGCAATACAAAAGGGGATAAGTGCTGTTGTTGGTGTCATCAAAAAAGAAAAAGTAAAATAAATGAGAAGCATACATACATGCACACAAGTTTGGTGACAGTATATTGTATGCTCATATAATAACACTTATTACTGCTACGACATGAATGGCTATATATAAAATAAAAACAAAAACCCAATAAAAGATTATTCATTTGTGTTGTTTCATTCAGTAGTAGTAGTAGTAGTAGTAGTAGTGAGATGGCTTTGTTGTATTATATTTTTTGTCTAGTAGCTTGTCCAGTCTTATAAATGAGCTGTCATTCCAGTACACTTGTTTTATTAGCAGTCGATCCGTCATAGTTTCCCACAGGTGCGTATAAATATGATGTAATGTAGCAGTAGCGCGGAGCGAGACTCTGTCACAAACCCGTAATATATCAAATGTCAGCTTGTGCTTTATTATTATTATTATCATCATTATGTTCGTATTGTTCTTTCTCCCTGCTTTATACATATACATTTTGTAGATATATATCTATCTATCTATGTATCTATACACCATACTTTATCCAACTAACAATAGTGTAATAGCGCTTGTACTAGTAATTACCGTACTCTTTTTTGATACATATCATATACTTCATATCATTCAGCAAATCTTTTGCCAATAAACACACACCATTACTTTTTGTTTATTGTGTTGCTTGATGGAGTCGTCTCCTTCCTATTCATTAAGTTTTTTTTCTCTCTTTTTGCTATCATTTCTGTCCTACAAATATCCACTTTGTACGTACGTACATAACTTTTGGACTATTACTCAATTCGCCGTGTATTTATTGCTGTCTTTTAGTAAAACAGTGTCTTTTTGCATTATTGCCTTGCTACTTTTCAACTTAACTAACTTGTTATCATTTTCGTTATTTTTATTGCCATGTTCTCTACCGTTTCACCCATGCTATCTTAATATTTCAATCTATACGTATGTTCAACAAAGTAATAATTTCCAATTTATTATTTTTAGTAGTAGAATTTTTATATGCTACATAAAATATACATTTTTTACTAGTACTAATAGCAAGCAAAGGTTTTTTATGATGAGATTTGCATATTATACGTACAGAATTCACGCATTACCGCTGACAAGATACGCATACATAGTAGTTTTTGAATATGCATGACTGACTGACAGCGGAAGCACTGTATTCCATTATCATTGCTGGGCTACAAAAACACAGGATATTAGCTTTTCTAGCTGTGTAGTAATAGTAGTAGTAATAATAATAATTATTATTATTACAACAGCACTGATTTCTTGCTATACAACTAGCATTGTGTATATCAATTTTGCTGACTTTAGTGAATATTTTTTATACATTAAAGATGTGCTGCTTTTGGGATTTTCTCTGTTAATTTATGAATATGGAACATTGTACGAGGAAATGGTGTTCGTTCTGTTTGGATAAAAATCTTGTTGATGACAGACAATATTATTTTGGAAAAACTACGCGGTAGCAACACTACAACTCTTTTGGTTAAGTGGCATCTGCCGTAATGTTACCCCTTTCTCGCTGTACAAAATCATGGACGGCAAGGAAGACCTACAAAAGACCTACAAAATCTCTGCTGATGAAATGCGTTGAATACTACTTAACAAAAATATAGTACGTACTTGCGTGAACTACAGCAATGTTTTGCTTTCTTGCATACCACATACACTGGCATAAATAACATAATTATTGTCATTCTTTAAGGTAACGACTAGCTATGCAATGCTGATTGTTCAATACAAAGTAATTTCCATCCAGCCATTTCACTTACGTTTGATAAAGCCTAGTTTCACTTTCACTGTTGTTTTACTCCAGCAGCGTTTGTGCAAAAAAAGCTTTCAGTTAGATTCTGTCTCAAAATAAAAGTCCACAAACCTATCTTTACAGTTATAGTCAAGTTGTATACGCTGTGTTAGATACAAATACAATAATTTAAAGGTAAAACTGAGGATCCATCCATTTGTTGGAGAAAATCTCGAGAAAAATGCGCCTTAAGCTGTTCTAAAGCTCATTGGATACTGCACAGAAACGCTGCTATGCCGTTGTCGCTGCTAGAGAGCCAGCCAAGTAATATTGTTGTTGTATTGTAGAGTATTTACAATCTAACAACAAGCCTTGTTCTATACCTTCTTCAGCTTAAACTGATACCGACAGAGACACGCATTCTCTTCTGCACCATTCGAAATTCTTCGCTGTACTTTACTGTTACTATACTCCTCCCTCCCCCTTTTCCCTCTCTACTTTTTTTCTGTACCTTTAGAGATCAATACGACTTAAGAAGACACACTCCACCAGTTACTTTACCTTGTTCAGAGATTTCAGTTGGATTTCCTCCTGTTGGAAGAAAAAAAACGAAAAAGAAAATAAGAATTAAAGTAAAAGTGGAAAAGGTTGGAAAAAATACTATAGTAAACAGCATTGAATCATTTATGGAATAAAAAAGTACAAAAATCTAAAGTTACATATATTTTTGAGTATACATATATAAATCCGAGAACATATCCGTTATTCTACAAATGTACATACATACATGCATGCATATATTGTTCTCTGTAAAAAAATAAAGTAAACAGTCACTCAGTAAAATGGTATTACAGCTAACAGAATTCCTCCTGCCGAAAAAAAGGAAATGGAACGAGAATACATAATAATACGTGTGTGTACGTATACACAGAAAAAACAGAGAGAGAGAGCCATATTACACTGATCAAAATAAAAGAGAAAGGCGGTGAAAGCAAGAAAGAAAGTTGAGTTGATGCAGCAGCAAAAAATAATATGGTAAAGTGTAATAGCGGTTGGAAAGGAGATGCATTACTATTACGCGTTTGCATTGTCCATGTAGGTGTTTATATATATATACATTTTGTAAATGTAGTAGAAATATATAACATACATATATATATATATGTAGTATATATATTGGAAGCACTACTGTACAATGATACGATCAGCATTCACTTAAACTGATGGATTACAAAGAAAAAAGTCGACTGCAGGAGACCATTCTCTTTTTTGATACATCGTATCCTGTGTTATTTTTGTAAATTTAAGTTTTTTTCTCTCTTTCGCCCAACTTTTCGTAATGTATAATATAATGGATTGTTGTTTTCTTCTTTTGAATAAAAACAAAGTTTATTTCAGCCCGAAAAATGAAGTTGAAACAGACAAAAAATTTTTGGACCAGTTATATTTTTTAAAGTGTTAAAATGGCAGATGGTCTTATACTAAAAGATTTTGGGCAAGTTTTTAATAGAAAAATAATAAAATTGCTTGAAAGTAAGTGGTGAAATGGTATATTTTTAAAATAAAAGTCATCAATTAAAACGAACATTTTTTATTCTTCAGTAAAGTATTTTATAACCTGTAATTTTTACTTGTTATTATTTTAATTGTTAACTTTAAGTTATAAGGAAAAACCTTTTTCCAGCGAAACACTGATGTCAGCAGATTTTTAAACCTTAAAAAATAACAAGGAAGTTAATAAGTCAATTCAGTAATGTACTTTTCTAGTTTTTTTCAGAAAAAAAGTAATGCCTGCTGAGAAAATGAATTTACTGTAATGTTGTAATGAAAACTAAAATACTTGTTATTTTTTTAAATGAAAGAAAATAGCAGCAAGGACAGTTTTTCTTTTATAATAATAATAATGTTAAGATAATAAGAAAGTGATACAAAAAACTGCAGCAGTAAAAACATGCGGAAAATAATGGCATACATATTATATTACATACCAGCATTTTTAAATGATAAAGATGAGTTGTCTTTACAGACGAAACTTTTGATCATCCTTCCTGCTCCAACTTCCCCTTTTCTTTCTTTCTTGTTCTTTTCCCTGCAGCAGCAGCCTTTTCATTTTTTTCTACATTTTTTTCTACTGCCGCGACGATGATGTTCTCATTCTCATTCATTTAAGTTGAATAAAGCCCTTGAAAAAACAAAGAAGTGAATAAGCCCATAACCTATTCTTTCCCTTTTACTTTTCTCTCTGTCTCTCTTTCATTTCATCCGCTTGTCAATTGAGTAGGTATACATGTCTGTCTGTGTATAGTACAGCACTATTCCTTATCCAAGATGACTTGAGATTTAAAATAGAAGAAAAAATTTCTTTTTCTTTTGTAAAACTACACAGCAGTCACAAGAACTAAAAACTCGTAAAATAATATATTGAATGATGGTATGAAGAAAGAGAGATATTATGAAAAAAGGAGGGCAGTATTTTTTTCTTCTCCTTTCGTCATTATCATGTATGTCTGGTAGCCACGCAAGCATGTACCCGCAATATTTAACTGTGACTGGCTTAAAAAGCAGAAAATTTAAGAAATTCCACAAGGCTTAACCACTTTTCTACACTCATCTCATCTTGTTGTCGTCGGCAGTGTATAACTTTCAACTGTGAAAAAAATATGTCAAGATGTGATCTTCATATAAAAACCATTAGATATAATATATATACATACATATGCATACATGTATTATATACAAGTCATGCTAAATTATTTTTTCCAAGTAAGAAACACTACATATAAAAAATAGTCATTTCTACACAAAATGTTGAAAAAAAAGAAATACCACGCGAAGGAGTACACACAAAAAAAGAAAAAGAACTTGTATGTGTGTGTGTGCGCCTTTCCCCTTTCAATTTTATATTAACACAAGCCATGATACTCATGCACATTACGCTTCTTATAAACACACAAAAAACAGTAACACAAGACAAGAGGGAAAGGGAGAGTGAGAGAGAGAAAGAAAGAACTGAGCTGTAGCGAAAAAAGGAAGAATGAAGACAGAAAAAATTTAAAAGGGAAACGCAAGGGAGGAGAAAATTTAATTTTCTTGAGACAACGAAAAAGGATCAATACGCTCTTTTACAAGTTTTTCTTCTCTCTCTCACTCTCCCTCTTTCTTTTTGTCTTTTCTCCTTTGCTTTTCTCTCTCTCTGTCTCTTTCCTTATGATATGTTGTACATAATTTTATTTTTACTACTCAAATGCATACGTTTGATATGCTGCGTACACTATTATTATTATTATTATTAGGCAGAAAGCTATTATTATTATATTTTAAGTACATTTATAATACAGAATATGGAAAAAATGCCTAGACATATTTGCAAAAAAAGTTTTTTAAAAACCAGTACATCATTACTATTACTATATGTACATATTATATATTATCATATACCGTTGTGTGTATGTATATGAATTCTTATAACGTGTATCGGTTATCTTGATACATATACAAACACAACGGATGAGCGTGTGTTTTCTTCTTCGTAGGAGTTTCTTTTATAACTTTTATAGTTTCATTTTACACAAGATAGTTAAAAACCAGCCGAGTTCTTTCTCTTTATGGTCGAAGTCAGTGTGGCTGCTGAACTAAAATAAACTTGTTGTATGCACAATCCTTCATCCACATGGGTGATTGCAAATATATACATAGGTATATATATATATGTGTGTGTGTGCTAACATACATACAATATATAAGCATATCCATTAACTATATATGTTTGCTAAGTGTACCATATATTAAAATCCGATATATAACATGTACTTATTACATATATTAGCGTAGTATACACTGCATAGTTCAACTTTTTTTGAGTTTGTCCCTGTGCTAAAGTCACTCCTTGTAACTATTCAAGTTAGTGTAATATCAGAGAAGAGAAAAAAGGGGAAAAAGGAAAGTAGGAAGAAGAAGAAGAAAACTCTCTCTTGGATTTCTTTACATTTTTTATAAGATTCGTTATGGGCTTTGCTACTACTAACACTGCTATACCACTGCTGCTGCTCCTCTCAGTCACTTTTTTCTTTTGAGAGAGATCCAAAAGTGTCAGCCAGAGGGTAACAAAGTTGCCACAGTGTGCATGCAAAGGCATGTATAAATGCATAACAGCATTACTGCTCCTTTGCGCACATGTCATATATAGAGAAGGAGCACGGTGCTGTGTCATCTACCTCTATACTTTTTTGGGTTATTATTGTATAGATAAATATATATATAATATAATGATGATGATGAAACTTTTGTATGTATGTAAATCTTAAATAGGTAATGTATAATGGTACATCATACCCGAGATCTATCTGTAAGTGGTGGTGTGAAGATAGAAAAAAGAAGAGAGAGGGAGAGAGAGAGAAAGAGAAAGAAAATAATAAAACATGTACATATATAATATTGTAGAAAAACTTTAAAAACTTTTTTTCCCTCGCTCTCTGGCATCATCGTCGTCGTCGTCGACGTCCTAGTCGCATGGCTTTAGTCTCTTTGCTAAAATGGTAAAAGTAGTAAGTAGTTTTTTTGGACTAGGACGACCATATCACATTCACACAACTCCATGGGGGTCCCCCTTATTATGCATCACGTAGAAGAAGTAGTAGTAGTAGAAGAAGAAGAATGTAGTAAGTAGTTTTTTTTGGACTAGGACGACCATATCACATTCACACAACTCCATGGGGGTCCCCCTTATTATGCATCACGTAGAAGAAGTAGTAGTAGTAGAAGAAGAAGAGATACGTATGTAGTAAATGTGTAGCAAGCTAGCAGTACTATTACAACTTTTACCACCACCACCACCTCCACCATCATCATACCATCAAGGAAAGGGAAGAAAAGTAAAGTAAGTAAAATGTAATGTAGTTGCTGTTGTACACAGAGAAAAAGAAAGGCTATTATTTATATACAAGTTAAAATAGAACAGTGAACAGGGATGTCTTCGACGTTCAAATGATTATGATATATACATCCGGCATCCGCCCACCTACCTACCCACCCACCTACCTACCTACTGCCACGACCGACTTTTCTTGTTTCGACTTTCAAGACAAAAATGGGCAGATTCATTTTACTTACTTGGGTAGATGCTTGTATGTATGTATGTATGTTTGTATAGTATAGAGCAGTGATAGTAGTGGTGCTAGTTAGCTGTGTCATTTCCCTATCACCTTTCTTGTTTTCAAAGTAAATGAAAAATTAAAAAGGTTCTACGAGAGAACAAAGGAATTTTATTTTCCTTCTTTTCTTTGGTAAATGGCGTTTTTCGAAAGATGATGTTTTTTGCGTGTACGTGGTGTAGTAGTAGTAGTAGTAGTGTATGTTATACAAGTACTGCATGCTGCTATAAAATTGAGCTCCGGCTTTGGCTTTCTCTTTTTTTCTGAGTGTTGATATTTTTACGGTCAAGTTTGTGGTTGCGTTTTACACTGCTGCTGATGCTGCTGCTGCTGCCGCAACATCAACGCGTTTATTCACATGTCGGTGTATACTGTATACTGACTTGTGAAGTTGTTTTTCCACTTTTAAAACTCATTTCGTTGAAAGTAAAACAAAAAAGTAAAAAGAGGAAAGAGAGTGAAAGTGTGTGTACGGAAAATTAAGCGCTACACCAAAAAGAGATAATTTTTTTACTTGGTGGTGGTGGTGGTGGTATTTGTTTTTTAAAAGTAGTAGTTTTCTCTCTCTCTCTCTCAGAGTTTTGCAACAAAACACTTTTTCCCCTCTGTAGTATACTACTACACAAGTACCTAGCTATACTTTGAGAGTATATATTTGTGTAGATACTATTAGGAAAAGAGTTATAAATCTAATTTCTGTCAGGTTGAATACAGA
>JAHZMT010000847.1:3749-19010 GCA_027743785.1 Sinhomidia bicolor | reverse complement strand
CATGTTCTGCGAGCCTGTACCACCGGCTCGGGAAGATTCTGCAGGCCTGACGTCACCTCTACAAAATAAAAATTATACGTTCAGAAAGTTCAATGTTTTCGTACATTTACATGGATCCTCGGTAAGGAATCATCTCTGAATGAATTGGCATCTCTATGGCATTTGCAAATGTCAACCTTCTTTCCAAAGCATTCAACAATACAGGTAGATGATGTAAGAATAACTTTTATCTTACTTAGTGTAACTGAAAAACAAAGCTTTTACTTTTAAAATTTCGTATTTTAAAATAAAAGTATTTCGACTAACTTTTTTGCTACGATTGACCAGGCAGACAAATAAAAAAGCATAATTGCATTTGCACCTTATTAATAATTTCTAAAATTTTTGCGATGAAAAATACTAACTTCAAAATATTGATTTAAAAATTCAAATTTTTCAAGCAGCAATTTATAAAGAAGGCAGTAAAACAGAAATTTACAATTAGCTATATATAACATCGTATATACCACCCACTGAACCCTATTGAAATTCAATTCTTTTTGCTGCACTGCAATTTTTATAACAATGCTGGACTCTGAACATCATGCAGCTGTGAATTTAAATCACTCATTGTACAATCTTCGCATAAAGATATCCGAACATTTTTTCCAGATGTTGGACCAAGGTCATGAATAATGCATTAGATATTATATAAATTTGAAAATGAATGCACATAAAACGTCTAATCTTTTATCTAACGTTTATCTGTGTTAGCATGTCCAATCTACGCCCATGTATGGAAATTGTCACTGTCATGAATATTTTATGATTTTATCGGTTGCACTGCGAAAATATTTTCCAATTTAATTTGACCTTTTTGTCCATGAAACTGCATATTACTTCCATAAGCAATACAAGTTTAAATAAAATTTCCCTTTGAATACTATCTCCGTAAAAAATAACTCTGTAAAGATTATATTAGTGACAAATAAGTAACTCGTCTTCACTGTATATTTCCACCTAGCAGCAGTGCTTATATTCCTATGGTATGAATGGAGCTTTGTTCACAAATTAATATCGTTCTAATAATTTTATAAGAAAAAGTTGTATTTTTTGGATTTTGGCACTCAGAATCTTTATTACTTTAATATAGAATCAGAACATATCCTGTTTAATGTCCTTTTATGAATACACTAGCATTACTACATGTCTATGAATATGATCATTTAGTAGCACGACGATGAGATGAACAATGACGCATATTCCATAAATTGAAAAGCCAACAAGTCTGTTAGTTGGGTGATACAAAATAAAGCTTACTCGTTTCAAAAAGCAAGTACTTGCACTTTTTTCAATCATTTAACTGATTGTGAAGATGGTTTCACATAAAAAATCTTGATGTCAATTTTTGCTGGTGTCATAATAATTGTATAATCAATTCAAGCTAAATACATACTATCAAATAGCATGGCATAACCTCCCTTCCCCACATAGAATTCATGACCATATATCTCCCTGTCGTCGTCTCTATTGACCATACTTTCTCAACTTGGTAATTGCGCTGTGTAAAATGATAGTCACAGTCACAAAGAAAATTCACTTGATTCAACCAGACATTATGGAGTCTGAAGTGGTTGCATTTATTATCATCGTCTATTTACTTTAATTTACTTTATAGCACCATAGTGACAATGAGTAAAAATTGCAGTGTAGAAAACATCAACTAAAATAGACTCGTTTACAAAATTGGATCTGTTTAGTCATTTGTTCATCAAATTCATGACATTAGAATGCATTGTAGTTGCACTGTTAATTGGTGAGAACACTGATTAGCTAAAATCCGTAGTGTGTATATAACACGTGTTTATGTTGTTTCTACTATGTATGCTGCTAAAATTATTGTACTAATATAAAGTATGTATATGTGAAAAAAAGACTTTCCATTTAGTTAATATGACTTCAAAACTGGATAATTTCCAAAACAGTTTGAGGTTATAGTTTTTAACACATATCGTTACTAGAAAAATCTGCACTGATATTATAATTATGTACCTATTATACAATGCTCGACTTTTTCTCCTTTTTGTTTTTACACAGTCAATTTGTTTCTTGTTCATATCTCACGTTATAAGTATTTCGACTGGTATGCATGATTAGATGGCATAATGAGAATCGATGATTTGATCTATTTTAATCTGTAGAAAATATTTCACATGCTTTAAATTTCAAACCAAATTATATTTTTTGGCATTACAGAGGCTTTTGAGTAGGTTCAGGATTTAGAATTTTTATTTAGAATATATTTTATTACCTAAGTAGTTAGTATTCTTGTAGCGTATACGAATACTGCATAACGTACCTGTCTGTATATCACGGAATAAAATAGAAAATCTTATTCCTTGTACATAATAACTCTACGTAATTTTCAGTCGAAGTAAGGTATTAAAAGTAATGAGGAAATAAGCTGGGCTGAAAGTAAATGTGCTACATTTTTTCAGGAATAATGATCAATGCTCATGTATTCTCCATTAAAATTTACTTGACAATTTTTTAAACGAAATACAAAAAGGTTAAAAAACACCATTCATAACAGTCAAAAATACTCAATCTGATTGGGAAGTACTGTCAATACAGTAAACTAAACTCTAGGAAGTTGTTGATTTTGCTCTCAATCATTTTTTATTTGAAAATATAGATTTAAATTTGCGATATAGCTTGAACTCTTTTTGAGCATCCTGAATGAATTAAGCTGATTGAAAGAGTCAAAATTGGGTAAAATTATATCATTTCGTTTATCAAGATAAACTGATCTACCTTACCTTTTTGTCATGTTTGTATTTTAGGTATTTTCATTCAAATACAAAAACATGGAATTAGAAAGCATAAACAGTTAAACTGAATGAAATGCAGTGAAGCGCATAAATAGTAAACTCATTTTTTTCAAAATTTTATTTTCTATTCATGTAGTTTTTTTTAAGAAAGAATAATCGTCACTGTTGCTTTTGTTGGCGCTTTGTAATGTGATCAATGACTAAATTAGGTAATCAAAATAAAAGCTGATTTCATTTTTATTTGTTAGCCTATTGATAAAAAAAACTCTTAACCACTTTATTGCATTGTACTACTTACCTGCTGCACATGCGCAATTGTTAACAAAAATGTTTTTGTTGTTCAATTATGATGATAATATAATGTTGTTGTTGAGTACAAAATGCATAGAAAATTCGAAATGTAAAAGAAACTTTGTCGAAGAAAGCATCATGAGATCATGAGTTGACATTGTTTGTCAGCAGTTCAATAACCATTTGTTTGATTTTATTTAAACTGTGATTTGTGATATTAACTGTCTTGACTATCACGTTTAATAAATTTTGAAAAATGAGGTACATTTGTACTTCATAAATAATTATATTTTCATAATAGCATGGACTTAATTACAGAGATATATAAAAAAAATTGTACGGCATTAGTTATAATTAAATGGCACTTTCAAATGGCTCTTTAAGTAGAAGATTCAAATAATAAAAATTAGTCTTATTATTTTATAAATAAAACTTCCGGGAAAACTGGGTATTTCTTATATGTAGTTTAAAGTGATAAAAAATTATTCACCACTTTTGGTTTAATTAATGGCTCTTTAAGTAGAAGATTCAAATAATAAAAATTAGTCTTATTATTTTATAAATAAAACTTCCGGGAAAACTGGGTATTTCTTATATGTAGTTTAAAGTGATAAAAAATTATTGACCACTTTTGGTTTAATTAAGTTTTCTTTCGTGTTGTTTCAGTAGTAGTAACTTGGGATGTTGATGTATGTCGATAATACAGTAAAAAAAACAAGGAAGAGTATTTTGGGAACCTCATACAATCAATTTAAAAAGAACATAATGTCTCCGTCCAAAATACTTTTGTAATATAACGAAAAAACTCATTCAACTGAAACCCAATAATATGCCCTTTTTTAGTATTTTAATGTCATATTGGTTCAAAAATGTAAAATGACATTGTGAACTTTAAGTACATATTAATATTCATCCAAATTAAGCATATCGTTTAACTTGTATTTTATACCGGATTTCCAGGATAAGCTCTACTTTTGAAAATAACGACGCTTGAAGTTTGATGTGCTTGTTTTTGATTAATTTTAGCACAAATTCTCAAAATTTGAAAATTATACGCGTAGCCACCTTTTTCGTTTCCTGAAACACATTTTTATTAAGGTTGTAATGATGATATAGCGTTTTACTACACCAACATATTACGTGTTTCAGGTCATCTGGTCAAACAGATCAGTGATCAGAGGCGTAAAAAATTATAATTCCATTTTGAATGAGTTAACAAATAGTCACAGGCAGTTCATCCGTTATTTTTAGGAAAGGATTAAAATGTACCTTTGGTGTGTGCTAATAATAGCCCCATGCGCTGACTTGTGAATTACATCACGTACATTTCATTTCAAATAAATGGTAATTGGGTATATCGTATAAAATAAAAAAAATTATGTCATTATGCCACACGTGTTAAATTAATGCATCTTCAACAATTACGCATTGTTACCAGAAACTTTACAGGGATTCAAAATATTTTTGAGAATTAAAAAGCGAAAGTGTACAAAATAAACGTGCAAAACATTAAACATCCCAAAATTGAACACTACTTCTCCCTATACAACAAACGAAAACTCAATATCGCACACAAGCAAATGCATCACTGCATATTATTGTACAACACGAGTGCACTATGGTTGCATAGCTATAGATAACATGATGTTGGTAAAATGATGTTCTCAAAGACCTTTTCAAAGGGCGTGTTGTGGTAGTTGTCAGCATGGCGTCGAGGCGTTTTTAAATTTAAACTCTTCTTGTACATGTCATTGTAGCCAATTTTCTAAATATTAAAAATTAAAAAAATCATTTACCCTTGCAATTACACTCACACCATTAACAATCGCGCTTCAGATACAATAAAAGTAAAAATAAGAGTTGAAAACTTGATGATCCACCGTAAAAAGATAGTTAGTCCTACAATGCATTCATAATTTTTATTGCATTATATGAATCTTCATTTAATGCACAGTGATTACTTGATTCATGCCATGATTCATCTAACAATCCTATCTCAACATTATATAGGCATATTATGTGTTATTCAACCTACTGGGAAACATATTTACTCTTTCTACACATGTTAAATTTAAATCCAATTTAGACTAATATCATTCTATCAGTGATCATCAAAATGGTATAATATGCATAGGTACCTATTATCATAGGCACATGTACAAGTTTTCAAACAAAAAAAATGTTTTACTCGGTTCAGTAATAATGACGATTTTTAAGTACTCACTGTGTGTTCTCTGATGATATGATTGGAAATTGTGAACTGCTCAAATTATAATGTTATCCTCGTATTACAAAGACAACTTAAAAAATCATTTCTGATCTCTACTGTCTGTCATTATGAAAATATGATGAAAAAAAGAGAAGTTTTTATTTTTACCTTGCGTCCGTGCAAATTGGGAAGAAAGCGTGAGAAAGTGTTGTAGAGCTTTGTACTTTCAGCATAACCAAATAGCATTTCATGTTTCTTTTTCTTGCCATATCCAATAGTAATCCTATGCATGTACATATGTTTCTATATATGCATGTTCGATAGCTGTTGCTAAATATAGTACATTTTTTCGACTAACTACATTGCTGCACATTATTACTAATAATATTGTATAAAACAGTGACTGATACGATATGCTATTATTATTGTGCTGCTGGTGATGATGATGATGAAGATGGCGATAATAATGATGACTAAGCGCTCAGTTTCAGTTTTTGTCAGAGTAGACGCGTAAAACAATTTTGTTTCTACCAACGCGGCGGAGTTTAAAATATGTGTTCATGGCATGGCACATGGATCTATGCATTAATACACAATCATCACAGAAAATCACTGAAAAGTGCGACAAAGCAATATATTTTGGTATCCTTTTTACCCCTAAAGTAACTACAATAATCAGTAGCAGTCACCTCAGGGATTCAGTGCATTTTGCTGTAATGCTGATACATTGCCGTTTTTTATACAAAAAATAAGCTTGCCATTTTATTTTGTCGTTGGAGGGGGGAATAATAATTTTTGCCTTCACATCCATCCCCATCTCCACACTCCACACGCACGTTGCTACATCATCATCATCATCATCCCACAAAGCACCTTCAAAAATTCAGTAGCTGTAGAATCCATCTACTCCCATCAACGGTGGAGCGCGTTCCTATATGTATGTATATATATAATATCCCTACCTGTGCATTACTATCTGTAAAGAATAACTTAACCCCAAACAACTAACCAAGTATTATAACCATCATCATCGTCATCACCAGACAAAAAGTTAAACCGCATTAATAGACGATTCTTGTCACTGACAAGGCTCAGTTGGTCTTTGTTGCCTGCTCAGAAGGCTTGTCGTGGGTCCTGAAGAAGTTAAATTTAGAATAGTCTTTTGAATCAAGGGGAGTAGAAAGTGGTTGATAAGTTGTGATATAAAAGCAACCAACAGTCTGCTGGAAGAGAAAACGAGTTTGCTGCACTGTAATCAGTGCATTTACAAGTTGTAGGATAGTTTTTAAGTTAAGGTGGGTTTTCAAAAATAAATTTAGCAATGAATAGATAGTAGACATTTTTTTAAAAAATAAAAGTGATATCTAGTACACGACTTAAAATATTTTTTGCTTTGATTTTAAATCGATCATAGGAGTTCAATCTAAGTCATTAGTTTTAAGATGGCCGATTCAAAGGTAAGCTAAAAGATTTTTCCCTTATTTTTTTATTTAATCTAGTAGCTTTATATTGGCATTCTTTCATCCTGAAATTAGAACCGCGAATTCAAAATATCCTGCTGTACAACGTGCATTATCATAAGCATATTTTTGCGAGACAACCCAAAATCAAAACGTTTGTTATTACTTCCCACATTATTATTTTCATAGTAATAAAAATTAGGTAGCTGAAGGATGTACGGTAAATTGTGTCATGTTTCACATCATAATTTTTCCGCGCATCTTCATTTTTTAACATCATCAAAATTCACGAGGTCCTTGTTTGTCGCTGTTTCACTAAATTAAGATTTAAAAAGTCCTCCAAGTTAAATTTTCCAAGTTGGTGACAGGAACCGCAAAGGTTTACAGATAGGGATCTAAAAATAGCGGCTTGCTCATTGTTAATTTGAGTCTTACACAACGTGAGAGTTTTATAGCGCATCGGTGAGATTATTTTATTGCTCCATTCCAAGCTTTGCGGTCAGATTAAAATGTATGCTGTACGATAGACGATGACGTTATGGTTTTCTGCAGAGCCCCTGATGTGAATATTGTGGTCTCTTCATTTGCGCTGCCAGCCAACGTTGCTGCTAATGCATAGCTTGAAGATTTTTTATACTGATGAAGCGATAATTTCCCAAATTTTGAAATTGTACATCTAAACCAAATAACAATTAGGTTTTATATCAAGCAGTTCGAAAAACAAGGCATCTTGCGAAATCAGAGGGCATGAAAATAAATAGGTAAGCAGGCGCTAATAAGAAAAACTTGAAGAATTTTGGATTTCCGTAATTTTTACTGCGAAACTTATTTTCTGATTGCAAAATTTTAGCAATTAGGATTTATTTCAATTTTCAATGTGGGTTTACTGTGAAGGACTCATCTTCTGGTGGCTGTTTAAATAGCTTGTTAAATCGTAACCGAGTTTTCATTCAAAGTCTGAGTAGTGAGAAGATCTTGATACTTCCTGGTGCATACTTGTTCTTCATGATCACAGATCTGCAGCTTGAGTTGTCCTTGTTTCAAGTCCCTCATATATACACACTTATACACTTTGTACTGGTGATGGACCTCCTATGGTTGTCCGTCATACTGTGCGTATCAAAATAACTACGATCGTAAACACTATTTTATGACATTCTTGACATGTGAATGACTCATAAATGATGACGGTGACAACAGAAATCGGCAATAATAAATAATTATTGTGACATGAAAAATCATAAAAATTTGTCCCATCGTGCTACCTTAAGATATCGCAAAAATTGTTAATTTCATAAAATCTTGAAATCTGTAGACTGAACATCACGGACTGTTGATTATATATACTTTTAGGTAAAAGTAGAAATGCAACAATTGATAATAATGATCTATTGTCCACTACAACAACTACTATACTACTTTGTACAATATTCAGCTCTGCTTCTTTTTAACCATTTTGCACACTGCGAGTATCAAGGTTAAAGTAGCCAACCACAAAGTTAAGCTTTAATTTAGTTCATCCTTTATTCATTTCCACTAACAATTTTCGCTTCATTTCATCCTTTCTCATAGAAATAGAAAAGTTCAAAATGCCTAAACTTGATACAGAATATACAATATCATTATGATTGAGACAGCTTAATCATCATCTTAATCTGTAGTCAATCAAAACCTGGTGAGTGATGACATTACCATTATCTGCTGCATGTGCCGTAAATGTGGTGGGCAAATTGTTTCATATTTCAGTGTTAGAGTTGAGCTGTCAAGATTTTTAAAATAGTGATCATATTTCCAAACATTACCTTGTCAGCCTTACAACATGAGAACTCTTGCCCTTCATCGTGGCTTTCTTAAATCACAAGTTAGTTTTAATATTAGCTCATCCCCCTCATAATATTCTATACTTCAACGGTTTGTCATAATAATTGACCACATGGATGGAAAATGGTTTAAAAAAGTTTTATATTTAAGCACTATTATAACTTTCGCAGAAAATTGCAGTAAATGACATAAGCACATTTGGTGCACGTATGTACATGTTATTATGAAAATCTTTTTAAGATGACAAAAAAATTCAAATTATTCCCCTTTCAAGCAATAAGTTCTAAATCTATAACATGTAATCCTACTCGGTGCGGTCGTGCGTGCCTTAACTTTTACCATGTCATTGCATTTTCACAAGTTAAATAGGAGCACACAGAGAGACTATAACTTTATCTCATCATCATTTCTTTCTGTGCATACAACAGTCAAGCAATGCAGTTGTTGTAAGGATATAGCATCATTATTGCCACTAGTTACTAAAGCTGCATCATTTTTTACAACCATCATCTCACCATAAATTCTTTTTAAGGTACCAGGTTTTGGCCCAATTTGCAGTGAGCCATGACGAAATTAGTTGAGCGATGTGATGTGAGCCTAATCAAAAACGTTGATAATCTATAAAAAATGTCTTTTTGTCTCTTACTGTTATTATTACATGCCTACTTCAGTTTTACAAAAAAACATCATTAAAGGAACAAACGTGAGTGTTTAGGTGTATGTGTAAAGTACATAAGTGTACGTCAGATTTAGGTACCAGAATAATTCCAACTATTCCTCCTACTCACCTCATTCATCTATCCATATTATCCATGCATGCGCCAACACCACCAAAAAAATCTAAGCTTGACAGTTACACATTATTATCATTCAACGCTGCAATGAACCTTTTGAAAATGTGCGACAGTGGTGGTGCAGTCGCACGTTCTCATCGTTTTGTTCTTAAAATAGTGTTGGAAGCTGTGAAAAAAAAATTCGAAAGTTTGGTTTGTAAAACACTAAAAAAATATGAGGAGCAGCGAGCAGAAGAATGAGTGACGTAGTCTGAACAATCAATTTATCATGCATGCTCATTGCACTTTCCATTTCACTTCATTGTTGGTAACCATAATAAGTTATCATGATATCAATAAGTTTTCTACCTAAGTTTAGAACTACAGTTTATAAATTGCATTGCAATTTAAATAATTCATCGTTTATACAACATATTTGCATAAAATTCTTTTTTTTAAATCGAGTAAACAAAATAGTTTTTTTGAGTTTGTGATCATTTTTATCGTCAAATTGGATATTAATTCTTTTAATCAAAAGAACATAATATGTCGAGTATGTACCTAACTATCTCGTGCTATATCATATTTTGAGATTTTTTGAAAATTTGAATTTTTATTTCTCCCAGCAACTTGTAAATAATTATTAAATAATTAGTCAATATATGAATAGATACTTAAACTTTTTCTTTAAAAAAATAATGCGCATGGAAAGCAGGAAATGAGAAATGAAAGGAAATAAGTTATCATGATTTTATTTAGAATCTGGAGATAAGATGCTAATTATACTTGATTGACATTGCGCCATATTATTTTAAGGGTATACGGGAATTGAATGCCCTTTAATTTCGCATCACTTTTATAGTTCACTGCACTAATAACAACTTTGTTAAGTCTGTAACTACTTTACATTGCGATGATACTATAAGCTTTGTTGAAACAAGCTAAAAGAACCAATTTGAGATCACTTGTATTGATAAGTCCAGTATTAAATGCCAAGCGAAGCACATTTAGTTTCATTGGGAGTCACGTAAAATTACGACTAGTTAATTACACTTGCGATTAATGCAAAAGCTATTATTTCGGTTAATTCATACAAAGCTCAAACTGCAAAAAAAATCTAGTAAAATACGACCATGAAATTACAAGTTCGTTACAGTCAAACGGATGTCATTCTCACAGATTCGGCAATATATTCTTGCAATCATGTCACCACAATCACCACCACAAACTTAATCACGTATACGAATACCTATAGATAATATACATGCACGTACGTACGAATAAAAATATACTTTTTCGTCAAAAACCAATTTTATCTGTAGGTAGGCTGTTACAATTTACAACTTTATTGCTACGGACACCAACCAGTCATCAAACAAATCATCGCCAATATTGCCGTTCTCATTCTTTGTCAGTTCTCATTGTCGACATAATCCTTCACCGCTGTCATCATTCCTCGCTTACGTTCATGAGATTATATAGGATATCCACTTCACCTCCACCCAGAAACCGCATCACATTTTCAAACAACTTTTTTTAGGTGATGCACGTATGAGACGCAGAATATGTACATTGCATAAAAATGTACTGTGCTGCTGTTTCCATACATTGCAGAAACTTGTTAAAATGACATGCGAAACGGTCCTTAAAACATTTAGCACCCTTAAGGTTGATAACATGATGTGTAGTATCGGTTTCATTGTTGTCCGCCGACGTTGCAGTTGCAACCCCAAGTAGTAGAAGGAACCATGGAAATTTTCAAAGTGGAACTTTTTCTCATCAGTATTGAAAAGTCAATGGTGTGTGTTCAGTCAACGGTGATGGATGATGACGTGATGATTAAGGTGGTGGTGATAATAGAAACTATCCTCCTCCAATGTACACTTCAACACGTATTGCTTAACGGAGGTTTACATACGGCGTATCTAAAAACTTGTATTTACAAATGCAAATTGCATAAAGGTATTATATCTGGGATGATCAAATGTATGAGTGGGTGTAGTCGAGACGAAAAGAAAATTACAGTAATGATAACATAATTATTATAAATATATCAAAACGCGACATTGTACGAATTCAAAGTAGACATTAATAGTATAAGGTTTACACAAATTGCACCAGCTTATCGTTATAAACATAAATACATGCAGTTAGTTACGCCAGAACCAGGGAAGAGATTCGTTCAACTTTTGCAAAAAATACAAATACAGTAAGGCTCTTGGCTGTACCTATGTACACAATTTACTATAACTAGGTACTTACTGCTTCCCTTATTATAGCAACGTTTTATGAAAGAATGAAAAGATTTTTTGTTCATTGAAAAAATTCCCAAATTTCCATTCAATTTCCTGTTTTATTTGCATGAATGCACTTTGATTCAGGTCACAAGGTGGAATTTATATAAGCTTTTGTTTTTCTTCAGACAGTTAATCAAAGCGGAATCGTGCAATGATTGTTTTACGATTCAATAGTTGTCATTATCAATAATCAATAGTTGTTGTTTGTAAGAAATGCTATGTAATGCGTTTAATTTGTCGTACAGGCACAGTTCCTGCCCCTTCTAGCCACAGTGGCGTCAGCATTTCTCCTCTCAGGCTCGGTTCACAGTTCACCCTCACCGTCGTCATCAAGAGCACCACCCCAATTACCTCAGTATTACCCCACAAGTTCACAGAGACCTCCATCCTCATCATATCCACCTTCAACGTCATCATTAGCTCCAACATCTCCAGTTTACACTGCGCAGAGAATACGCCCAAATTCTTATAGCGACGAATATGATGATCCTTATCCAGCGTCTGCCCAGTTGGGTACAGCGAGAACAACATCTGGGGTAGCTCGAGGAGATGAAGAGGATGCTCCAGCAAACTCTGGATTTGTGGAACCAATTGATTTTAGCAGTTTACTAAAGGATGTTGGTAGTTCTCCAAAGGGGGTGGGACTAGACATTGGTGCAAGTAATACGAATCCATTGTTTGCTAGCGAGTCCAAGGACACGTTCCAGGGATTCTTTGGATCCACAAAGAATCCCTTTGAGGAACTGAGTAGACTAAACACAGCTTCCTCAGACCATGTACGAAATAATCTCTCTATTTTGCTGCAATCGGTCGGAAAAATATATTCTGACAATTCTTATTTTTTTATACAACTTAGAACTCTAGACGCCAGAATGGCGAAGAAGACAACGTTGGATTTGTAGATCCAAACGTACAATTTAGAAGTCTTTTCGATTCAGCAGGACCATCTGCATCGTCCACGGGATTTAGACCCCAAGACTTTTTAGGCTCCAAGGTATGTACATAAACTATAACTTGGCCTTCCGCATAGCTCTATATGCCTTTATTATAATTGCTCGTTTGTGCATACCGAGCCTGCATGAATGTATGTGATTGCTTTCAATTGCATACCATTATGCATAAAATATACACACCAAAAATATTGCTACAAATCCAAAAATACTAGAGTGAAAACATTGGTTCGGATCCTTCAAAGGGTTCCCAAACAAGGGCGTATCCTTCCTTCACCTACAGCGGACGACAGGAAGGAGGAGGAGACACTGAGGACAGCGATCGTGACGACTACTACGGAGGAGGCGGTGGCGGTAGAGGAGGCGGTGGCGGTAGAGGAGGTGGTGGTGGTGGTGGACCAAACAGGTATAGATCCAGTTACAGACAAGTTGGTGGTGATGGCGGTAATAACGACTACCCCCACACTAGCGACAACAGTCCAGACTACTACGCAAGTCCTGGTGCTGGTGGTGGTCCTGGGCCTTATGATGATTATGACCGGGTTTCCAATAATAGTCCTCCAGATTCATATGATGATGACAGCCGTGGTGGTGGTGGTCCTGGCCCAAATTCCGGTAGCTACTATGCCAACTCACCAGGTCGCAGTGGCAGGGGTGATGGAAGCTATGAAAGGGCTACACCTAGATATTCTCACACGGCTCAGGAGACTAGCAATTCTCCACAGACTAAACCCAGATCTACAGAAATGAGTTCAAAGAATCCTAGATGCAAAAAAGTACTTAAATCAGACCTGTTCAAAAATTTATCTTGTCATAAAAATTCTGGCATTTAACACTTCGTTTATTTTATATTTATACCACCAAGGTGGAAAAGTCTGTAGATTACAGTGACGACCATGCTTCCTTCACCGATCCCGAGCCAGATTATGATCCTTCCACCTACCAAGGCCGTTACAAACGTCAAACAAGGCAACGTGGTGGTCGTGGTGGAGCATCAAGTAAGCGTCCAATGACCTGTTACGTCTGTGAAGACGAGCATGGTCGTTACGCAGAGAAATGTTCCTACGACTCGAAAGGAAGTCCAAGCAATAATGGAAATAACTATTTCCATTCGGAGTCTAGCTCTTATAGTGATAATGGACGTCGTCCTAATAACAATGGGTAAAACTTGAAAAAAAAAGAAAATCCCATGAAAATCTTGAAAATAATATTTCTTTAGCCTTTTTTACTTAATCGTTCGTTCTCATCAACATAGTTGAACATTTTATCTCAAGAATCATTTTTATCATGTTATATTATACTAACTTGTATATATAATTCAATACTTTCTTTACACAAATATTTACAAACTACTCGTGAAAACTTCTGATACCACTATAAATTGCTGACATATTTTCTATTTCCATTTTGATTTTTACAAAAAATATTTGCTAAATTATTTCGTGGACAAACAGTTAAACTATAACAAAAATTACATTGAAATGCTTCTTTTACTAAATTAGCACAATACACACAAACTTTTTGAAAGTTAAATTTTTACCGTATCTTTTACGCTCCGTTAAATTTTGCATATTACAATCACTGTATCGTTCGACAAGGAGGTCTAACTGCGATAAAATAGTATATAAGAAACTTATTTGAAGTTGGTTAGATGTCTGGGTACTGGGTGTTGAGTAATTTGTTGTATCACACCTAGAAATGTTCTAAAATTGATGTAAGAAGATCAGTATTACAAAAACAATTCTACAAAACTTTAATAAAAAACACTAATCGTACATAAACATGATTTTAACATATTGTTACACTATACACACATACATACTAAAAGATTCACTTTAACAAAGTATCACACATTACATATTACATTACATTGTTTAAAATCATCTCACAAACATTTCATGGTGCACACACAATTAAATTAATGCTTCGTGTTGAATCCAATCCATATACACTTTTGCATACCGTCAAAACTGAACTCAAATTGAACTACTCCTTGAAGACAAACCAGAAGATCCCAAAACAGAATAACCAATTGACCTGCCTGATTCAATGAATTATGCTAAACGCTATAATAAACTAAGACGCGAGGACAAAACAACTTGGTTTACCAGACAACATAAGAACTGGGTGACTGGATGACTTTGAGACACACTTAAATATTAGTCGACGCATGGCGTTTAAGAAACCAGTTAAAAATAATTTACTGTAGGGGCGGTGGTGGAAGTTCCAAAGAACGCTCTCGGAGAAACCCCGGAAACAGACAACGCTCTTCGTACAGTTCCAGTGATCCAGCAAGTGCGGAAAGTACTACAAAACCAATAAAAGCTATAGCTCCAAAGAATCTCCCAGAAGTTGCAGAGAGTGAGCCCAAGGTTATTGACAAGAGACAGGCTGGCGGTTTTGATGATGATTTTGGGGATAATTCAAACCGTCATCACGGTGGTGAAGACAGAGATCCGTACGACGCCAGCACAGGATCTTATCGTCGTCCATCAGGTTATGAGGGCCCCCCATTAAGTTCTATAGGAGGAGCTGCAACAAATAGGGGTGGCAGCGGAGGATATCATGGTGGAGGAGGCCGTGGTGGCTATCATGGTGATGGGGGTTATCATGGTGGTGGTGGTGGTGGCGGTGGAAGAGGGGGCGGGGG